>OY856409.1:534745047-534916047 GCA_963693085.1 Alisma plantago-aquatica
TTGTAGACAAAACAACATAAATTGTTTTCTTGGATAGAAAGTGAAAGATTTTGTTGAATGGTCTTCCTTTAATTTATTTGACTGCTCATTGATTTCTTTTCTTCTTCTTGCTGTTAAATTTCTAAAATGATGAAGCAAATGACCGGTTTGGCTAGACAACCACTTGGAAAGCCATGAAAAATAGTTTTTTATTGAATATAAAGAAATTCTCTTTTTAATGTATTCTTATGCGTTAATTTTGAAGTTTGGACGTAAGAGTTATGGAAGTTCTGGTGTCGATTATACATGAATTTTAGGCATTGCAGGAATTATGCAAAACATCTTCCAGCATATATTAATCATTATGTCCTTTTCCTACAAAAATACAACCAAATATAATTAAAAATCCAAAGAAAGAGAGAAATATAAAGTAATACAATTAATTATAAAACTAAGAAAATAAACAAAAAATAATCCTAAAAGATATCAAAAAGATGTAAATAAAAAGAATAAATACACATTTATCAAAATACCCCGGACTAGAATCTTTATTTGTCCTCAAGTAAATAAAATCACAAATAAATCTAATTTATACTAACAACATGTCTATCCTCACCCTGTTAGCCATCACTTTATTCCTTACCTCCAAATGTGGCCAAGAAACTCAATCTCCTAAAACCACAAAATACAAAATTATATATTCCATATTAAAAAATATATCATATCTTGTTTCTAAATCAAGACTTCGTAGAAAAACAGCCTTCATCTTACTTTTGCTTTGACACTCTCATTTTTTTCTTTTTTTTTCTTTTTGTGAGTTGTTGCACAACAACATGATGAAAGGGGGAGCTGCAAAAAAAAGATGATGATCCCTCCTCTATTTGACTCAGGATGTATATGGTTAATGGAGTTGTGGCTACATCGGTCACAATTTTTTTTCATGTCCTTTTTTGGCATCTTTTGATGGTACGCCATTTTTTGAGGTATGGAATTTTTTATTTGGGAATCATGTCGCCCCAAACTTGATTTTTGTACTGTGGTGATTCTTTGCTTCTCTTTTTTACAAAAAATTAGGGGGAAGAAAAGGTATCCTTGTGCTTATAATTTCACTTTTTTAAAAGTGTCATTACATAGAGTATTCATGTCAATCACATTATACAAGATTTATATCAAGTTAATCTATAGTTTAAAATAGAGAAAAATTGTGTTTGATTTTGATTGATTCCATATGACTTGCCAACTTTTCCAAGGAGTTTTCAGTCATGGCAATTTGTAAAATTTTTGCAAATAGGATTTACTGAATTTAAAGGGGTACAATGATTACACTATGTAGTCATCATGTTTGACTATATAAAGGCCATCACAAATTAAGAATATGCAAGCATGGCTGACTAGATAAAGGTCATAAGAGAAAATGAAGTAAAAGAAATACAAAAGCAACTACATGCAGAAAAGGAAAGACAAAAAGATAATACAAAAGGGAAACGTAAGGGGGGTGGAATGGAAATGTACCACCAACCTCCACCCCAAACTTAGAATTTTACTCGTCCCGAGTAAATCCCAAATCCGAGATGGAGGGAAGAAAATTGTTGGCTTCACTAGGAGGCCCTTGTAGCTCAAAGAATGTGCAGCTGAATGGAATATGTATGAGGGTTGGGACATTGATTGTTGGAGCTTCATACTGTACCCAATGATGGGGTAGTTGTGAAAACTCAATGGGGCATTCATATTTATTTTCACCTCGTAATCCATCCAATCAGATCCACAAATCTTCCTTCAACGGTGAAGGAAGTGTCAGAGATGGGTGTGGATTGTGGGGGGGAGATTGATGGGTGCCCAACGAATAACACATGTAGTGTCAGATGTGCAAGGTCAGGAGGAGGATCTAGATTGGGTTTTCCCTCATCATATTGACCTTTATATAGGAGAATTGGTGGTGATATGAAAGGGACAAAAGAATTTTAATCAGCATCATAAGTATTTTTGATCTTCTAAAAATTCATGCAATCAACCTTGGGATAGATGGGTTTCATGGTTGATATAGCATGTAAATCTAGTTCCTCTATGCAAGAAGTTCCCAAGGATTCATGAGGTATAAAAATGGGGACATATTCCCTACAGACAATGTAAATGTGTATGTTGACTTCTTCCAAGGATGGTGTCTCCCCTTCTAGATCATCTGTGGGTAGAATGGGAATTGGCTGTGACAGAATGTGAAGAATTGTTTTGTCATCGAGGGTTGGTGTCTCTTTATCCGGAATAGGTCAATCAAAGGGGATTGGTCATTGATACCATCTGGAGTGATGTCAGGATTGGAGGAGTTGTTGGAGATTCAAGACAAGAATGACTCTTGTGTTGTGACTTTTCATACTCAAGTAGTAAATCCTTTAGCGAAAGGGTCAGAATATCAACATTCTCATCGCATGAAGATTTCCATTCATTGGTCATGTCTATATCAGTGGGGTCTAACATACATGACATAACATGGGATAATCATCATCATCGTCAAGAAGAACCATCTTGGGTTGTTCTAACTTCTCAGAGGGTCTCTGTGATTGGGCCTCTAGTAAGGTAGCTAGCAGGACCTGTCGATTTTCTAAAGATTTATGTTGCTCTTTTACTATTTCCTGTTACACTGCTACTTTTTTTTTACAGATCTGATCCACTCACATTGAGGTGTATAACGTTTTGCATGATAAGTTTCATAATCCTCAAGAAATTGTTGGTTATGCCCACCATAACCCCTATAATGATATTGGCCATGGTGCCCCTCATATTGATTGTGGCATTTCTCCTCATAATAGTCTTCAAGAGATGGTGGATTGAAATTTTCATTGCATCCACCTTGGTGGAAAGACTCAATGTGACAAGGGGGTCACCATAACATGAGGGGAGACATTTTGGCAATATAGGTTTTTTGGTTGGGCTTCTAGCAAAGCAACTACCAAGGCTTGGTGGGTGTCTAGTTTTTCCAGTTGTTTAGCTGCTATCTTCTCTAGGGCCCTAAGTCTCTCTTCTTGTTGAGGATTACATTGGGTTCATAAATAGTTTCATAACCCCTATGGTTCTGTTGGTTACACCCCTCATTGGACTATGGATAAAGGTAACATGTCTCCTTATAATGGTTGTCAAGAAATTACGGGTTAGAATTAACATCATACCCACCATGATAGGAAAACTCAAGATTGATGTAATCAGGGGACTCATTAAGACAATATAGTGATGTATGGTTGTAATAACCACACAATTGACATTGTGAACCATAATGTGTCGACCACTCTATTTGAAAAAAAATGAAAATAATTTGAAAGGGAACTGAGAATTATGAAAAAAAACTAAAAATTATGAAACAAACTAAGGAGTTAATCAACTAAGAATTACAAAAAGAACTAAGGATTTATACAAGAATACAAATTACAAAAAAAAATAAGATAAGGAACTATGACACATGGCTAGAATTTACAAAACCAACTAAAATTAATTTTTTTGACAAAACTTTTTTTATTTGACAGATTAGCAGTTTGCAAAAAAGAAGTATTGTCCGAATGAAAACTCGACAGAAGGAGGAATACACTTTTGAAATGGTACTCAGAAGGAAAAAAGAAGGTATAAAAATGTAAACATGTGAGATATTCAGGGGAGGTCGACTGTGGTCCATGGAGAGTCAAGAAGTATCATAGCATAGTTGATGTGGAGACAATGATGGTTATCATTGTGAGCTTCTTATACTAAAGTGTGAAGCACTCCAATGGTGTACATCCAATGCAATATGTAGATACCGCAATCATTGGATAATCAATGTTGTTGAGGGCAGAAACAATAGAAGCGTGAAATTTTCATTTCTTAGGTTCCTAAGAAGTATAACATCTACAATGTTGTTTGATCAGTGCAGCAATGTGTTCGTGCTTGCTGCAAACTAGCACAGAATAGTTGGGGCCTTCAATGTTAGTAGTGTCAGAACTACAATAAAATATGGCCTCTCTCTCATGAGAGAAAATAACAAGCTCAGCCTAGTGATATTCATTTAGTAGTGGAAAATACATTTAGGAATTGATTCATGTAGACAGTGAATAAGAAATTCCTTTTCTCCAGACTCAGCATTTGGACAAAGATCTATTTGAAGATCAGGACCATACATATAAATATCATCAACATCTCTACTGAGAAGACACTGATAGGCCACCATAAGGTCGTGAGATAGAGTACCCCTATGGTGAAGGGTTTCAAGAAGATCATCCCTCATAACAAGAAGGTCATCCTTACTAAAGATAATATAATTTTCACCATCTCAAAAATGCTTAATAAGCATTATGAGTTGAGTGTAAGAGAGATGGCAATAGGAACTCTAATCAAACTTTTTAAAGCTAGGCTATATGGATGTTACCGGGCCATATACTTGGAATGGTTTAGGTTCATCCAGAAGGTTGAGTATGTTAGCAACCTCTCTAGCATTTGTAGTAGCTGTGACAGTGATAGGAGGATTGGTGGTTAGTGGTGACAGTGTTATCTATCCTTCTCCCACTTCTTCTCTTTGTAGAAATTTATAGAAAGGTTCCTTGGTAGGTTGAGGAATCAACATGTAAAAATCCTCAAGAAGCTCTGGATCCTGAAAGAAACGTCTATCATGGATGACCTCCATCCCATAGCATCCACAAAGAGGGTTGAATCCATCTAGGCTAGTGATAGAAATTTGGTGATTGAGAGCCTCCATAACTCTAAGGATGATGAAAGCATTATCGTCTTTGTCTTGGTTTTTCTAGGTGGACTAGTGGCTCAATCACATAACTGGTTTGACTAGTATGGTAGTAAGGGACCTTACGTATGATCCTTTGAAGCCAAATGGGAATGCAAGGAAGCTTGTTTGCAACATGGTCTTTAAATTGCATGTTTGGGTTTTTAAGATCTTCCATGCATGGATTGAATAGAGTAACTTGATGTTTGTCCAGATCATCTACGCATAACAGCCACAAGCCTCTGAAGTGAAAAGGTAGAAGGATAACTCTTGTTTTCATTAGCTCCAGCTTATCCTTAAGTGTCAAGATAGTTGAAGCATCCAAATGCTTCTTGAATAGGCAGTCAGTGAGGGAGGAAATTGCATTATAATATGGCAACTCCTTATCACTGGTCATGAGATCTTCCAAGATAGTTGATGCCAGAATAGTGAACATCCATTTTTTGATTCTAGTAGGACTGCAAAAAATATCTCAAAAGTCTTTGCAAGAAAGGGAGATAGAACCATTATTATAAATAATATGGCTCCCATCATGGTGATCATCTAGGATGTCCTCCAAGACAAAAATGTCACAAACTAGTAATCCCTTAAAGCATTATGAATCAAGTCCAGTCATTTTGGAAGGAAACTATGGGAAGAGGCAATAGCGTCTCAAGAAAGACTGGATCAGAAAGGTATGGAGGTGTTGTTGATAATGGTGTTGACCTAAGTGTTACACATTGTCCATATTTTGATAATGAATTAAGCATTCCATTCATATATATCTAATATTTTTGTTTGAGATTGATTTCAGGAATTAGGTACATGAAAAGGATCAAATCAATCAAGCCCTAGCGTATTTAGTTCAAGTCAAAAGCAATACAAATGCACTTTTATGGAAAACACTCCAAATCACCTCAGATGATTTGTGTAATCATTTGTATTGATGATATGACTTGTAACTAAGATGATAAAAATCAGGGACACTTAATTCAAATGTTTGATCACTTAAAAGACATTTTCCAAAATTCATTACAAGTTGTTCATCAATTGAGTTACAAACTCGACCGATCCTTAATGGATTTTGAGAATGACTTTGATCGATCGAGTTTCACATGCAAGAACTCGACCGATCATTGCACAACCCAAAACTAACTTAAGTGGATCGATCGAGTTTCCACAAGGGCAAACTTGACTGATGGTTTAAGTTGGCTTTATCGCATAGTGAGATCGGTTGAGTTATCTTTATTGAAACTCGACCGAATGCACTATATGGAAAATGCAGAAAAAGTGATTCTAGTCGTTGGAGAGTTGCAAAACTCAAATTTATATTTGTTGCAACCCTTAAAATGGCTAGAAAATGTTCATAAGTGTTACTACCCTCTAGTAGACACCCTCAGATATAAATAGGACATCTTGTAGTTCATTACAAGGTTGCTCCTCCATGATATTCAAGATCCTTGCTATATTTGAGTGCATCTAGTCCACTTGAGCCCCTTTTTCTCTCTTGATTACACTTCAATCCATCATTATGAGTGAGACAGGATCTATGTGAGAGAGCTACCTCATCTATGCTTGTAAAGCTCTTAAAGCTTCTCTTTTCCCAACCCCTTTCTTCAAGATCAAGTTGATGAAAGCTTCTCCAAGTGAAGGAGAAGGTGCAAGCTTCTTCAAGCTGTATAAGAGGTGCATAAAGCTTCTCTGAGTGAAGGAGGAGGACAACATGGAAGATCCAAGGAGCTGAGTGGGTAAATCCTTAAAGGCTAAAGACTCGTTGCAAGAAGGGGATCTCCTTGGTGAAGGCATCCAACTGCTTGCAAGAGTGGGTAAGACCTTGGTGAGGTAGAAGACTAGCTCTTGGATAGGTGAGACCTTAGTTGTAAGGTTGTTGGCTCCCTTGACCTCAAAGGGAAGCTGAGTATCGTTATCTCAGAGAAGTAAGGTCAACTGTATGTATTATAATGGAATATAAGTATACATAGGTTGCAAAATCCTAAGGCTTGATCTCTATATGTAGTGGAGTGACTCTCTCCTAGTTTGGAGAGTGGAACCACTCTATAATATCTTGTTCAAGTGCTTGTTTCATTCTCTCTCATCGTTGTTATGCTTGTTTATATTGTCATAAAATTCACTATTAGCAATTATGCCTAGTTGAAGTAATTTGAAAGTCTAACTATTTTTGTTCAAGTTTTGAAGATCTATTCACCCCGTACCCCTCTAGAACCCTAAGATCCAACAAGTGGTATCAGAGCCACGATCTTCTTTGAAACATCTCCCACGAGACGAGAAGATGGGAGACTTACTTGGATCCCTCAACCTAGAGGGAGGCTTCTCCGTGAGACCTCCAGTCTTCAACGGTAGCAATTTTCTCTATTAGAAATAGAGGACGCATTTCTACCTTCAAGGAATGAATTGCCACATGTGGAAGGTGATGATTGCTCCATATAAGGAGTCGATGGGTGATGTGTCTACTTGGAATGAACCTACACTCAAGAAGGCACATCTCAATGCCAAGGAGATAAGAATCATCTATGTTTCCCTCACTCCCTCTGAGTTCAACTGAATCTCAACTTGGGACACAACCCATGAGATTTGGAACAAGTTGTGTATTACCTATGAAGGCACACAACAAGTCGAAGAGTCAAAGATCTACATGCTCAATGGACTGCTTGAGAACTTCAATATGGGCAAGAAGGAAAGAGTTGTCGATATGTACACAAGGTTCAACACCATCAACAATGGGCTTGCTTCTTTGGGCCACACCTTGGATAGAGGGACCATCAACTCCAAGATCATAAGGTCTCTTCCTAAGAGATGGGAACCCAAGGTGACTTCAATTGAAGAAGTTAGAAGTATTGGTGACTTACCCAGTGAGGAGCTCATTGGAAGCCTTCAAGCTCATGAGCCAAGGCTAGACAAGCAAGAAGAAAATGACAAGTAATAGGATAAAAAATCAAAGAAGATCAAAGACAATGCCTTCAAAGCTCAAGTGCAGGCAATGATTTGCAAAAAAAACTTGCTTGTCGATCCTATCCACCCTTCTCAAGTGAATATGATGACCCTAGTGATCATGAAGCAAACAACTCCAAGGGTAATCACTTCAAGGTAAAATCTTCCTCATCCTCAACTCCTAGATGCTATGAATGTGGACAAAAGGGGTACTACAAGAATGAATGCCCCAAGGCCAAGAAGGCTTACCATAAGAGCAGCCATAAGAAGAAGGATGACTATAAGAAGGAAGGCAAGTACAATAGGAAGGATAAGAAGGACAAGAGGAGCAAAGATGCAGCTCATGCAGCTTGGGAAGAATCCTTTTCAACTGGATCAAGATCTGATGAAGGAGAATGTATCTTGCACCCATGGCCTCCACAAGTAAAGACATTGGTGAGGTAAGTGAGGTAAGCTTGCATGAGTTATCCAAAGACACTCTTATTGATATGTTAAATGCTCCATGTTCATCTTATATCAAATGCAAGTCTAAAAAGAAAAGGTTAGGAAAGATCATAGATAATTTGTATGCTAAAATATATATTCTTGATCAAAATGAGAAGTTGCATCTTGATAGCATTATTTCCTTACAAAGGCAGTTTCTTTACCTTGAGATCCAATACAATGGAGTTGAAATAGAGAATGGTATCTACCTTAAGAACATGAATAACCTTAAGGAAGAAAAGCAAGCCCTAGTAGATAAGCTTGCTTTACTTAAAACTAAAAATGATGATCTTAAGCTTGCTTGTGATGCTACTAAAGATGAGGATCAAGTCTATCTTGATGAGCTTGTTTTGGTTAGAACTGAAAATGATAGATTGCTTGCTCAATTTAATGATATCTCTTCTATACCTTTATTTCCTAGTCATGAATTTTCTAGTCTTACTTTAGAAAATATTCTTATCTTACTAAGACCTTTGTTTGGAGGATGTCTTACTTCAAGCACAAGATGATCTTTCTAGCTTATTTTCTGGTATTATTACTCTTAGTGATGATCAAACTAAGAGCTTCCTTACAAAAATTCCTCAAAAGGAAGAAATCTCTCAATGAAGTTCTAGATCACTCTACCAAACATAGTGGTACTAGTGGTTTGGGATATGTAGGGGGGAGCTCCAAAGAGCAAGAGCAAGGGAAATGGTAAGAAAATGAGAAAGGAACCTCCTATTTTCCATGAAGAGTTGATAACCTCCAATTTTGGATGTTTACCTTAGTCTTTTATTTAGTTTTCCTTACTCTTTCTCAATTAGAATTAGCCTTAATCCCTAAATATTCCCTCTTATTGTAAATATACCATCAGACTAACTTTTCCTCTTTATATCTGCAGAAAAAGACATAAAAAATCATAAAAGACTAAATCAACCTCAAGACCGCATGGACTCAAACGGTCCCGAGACCGCATGAAGCCAAACGGTCTCGAGACCGCATGAAGCCAAATGGTCCCGAGACCGCATGGAGTCAATCGGTCCCAAGACCGCATGAAGCCAAACGGTCCCGAGACCGCATGGAGTCAAACGGGCCCGAGAGCGCATGGAGTCAAATGGCCCCAAGACCGCATGAAGCCAAATGGTCCCGAGACCGCATGGAGTCAAACGGTCCCGAGACCGCATGGAGTCAAACGGTCCCGAGACCGCATGGAGTCAATCGGTCCCGAGACCGCATGGAAGTCACACGGTCTCAAGACCGCATGAAGCCAACCGGTCACGAGACCGCATGAAGCCAAACGGTCTCAAGATCCAAACGGTCTTGAGGTCCAAACGGTCTTGAGGTCCAAACGGTCTCAAGATCCAAATGGTCTTAACGTCCAAACGGTCTTGAGGTCCAAACGGTCCTGAGGTCCAAACGGTCTCCAAACCGTTTGGACTTCACTTAAGGCCTATAAATAAGACCCCAAGGGTCCATCATGAGATATCAAGTTTCAGACGTCCAAAGGCTGCCTCAATCACTCCAGAGCAAATCCGACTTCCATCCTCCGCCCAGGGGCTACCGGTCTGAGACCCACACTCCATCTCGAAGCTGCTTTCTCTCTCTCCGCCAAAGAAGGTGGGAAGAGGGAGATCTCGTCATCAAGCAACATGTGAAGTTGGTGGATCGTTTCTCTCTCTCCAAGGGGTTGACTTTCCTCTCTTCTTTGTGGGGATGACGCTCTCTCTCTCTCTTCTTGCCTCCTTCTTTGTCCTAGTCATGAGAAAGTAGTCTCTCTCACTAGGGTGCGGGGAGTAGCCCCGCTACCCATGTTTTGATATCATGCAAATGTAATCCATAAGTTGTAATATAGAGTTTATATCTTTTCAGTTCAACATCAAATGTTTAATGAATGCTTGTTGCTTGATCACCAACTTGTGTTATCTTTTATCTTTTAGTATGAATTGTCTACGTTTGTACTATTAGATTTGAAACTCGTTTGCTTGTTGGTTCTCGGTGCATGTATTCACCATGCATCTATTTCAGTATCTAGGGGTGTTTTCCAAGAAGTGGAGTATACTCACTTCCATCGTTGCACTTTCATGCTATGAAATGGAATCAGTTGACGTATGAAAGTACAACCTTGATGAGTCGAGGAACACACTTTGCGGAGGGAATGTTGTAAAGTAAGTGACCATACCTATATGGATGGCTGGCGTTACAACATTCCCACTCTCCTCGTAGTTAGTTATCCGAAAGGAAACTAAATCTACAAGGATACTAACTGGTCTAACTCTTACTGCAGGTTATGCTTTTATGTTGCATGTGTTGATCTATGTGTAGTGGTGGTGAAAACCGATCACATCCTAGTGATTCCTTATCATTGTTAACAACCTAAGTTTACTTTCTTGTCTTTACTTTACTTGCACTTAGCTTAAAAACAACCAAATCAACCTTTTGATCTAAGTACCGATTATCAAGTGATTAAGTGAAATTCTAACGTTTTCCATCTTGTTGCTCACAACAAGACCGTTGTCCCGTGGATTCGACCCTTAACTATACTGCGATAAGACTTCCACGTATCTTAGCATACGTGGGTGGAGTTCTCTATCTAGTATAAGCAAGGCTAAACTTAAAGACTTACCATCTTTAGGATTTTTAGTTGGTGCACGCAATTCCACATAAGTGGAAGCTCCATCAAAAATTGGCGTCGTTGCCGGGGAACAACGGAACGTTTTAATTTCATTTAGTATCTTGCTAGTTGGTTAGGGTTTTACACCTTCCTTTAATCATTAATCCATATCTTCTTGAATTCATTATATCTTTATCATCATCTAAAAGGTGTTTTCCTCTCTCTACTCAGGTAGAAAATGTGTATGCAACCTGCGCATAACCTCGGATTCTCCCCTGATCCAGAGTTTGACTCTGAGGTAGAGAGAAGCTTCCACCGCCGCATCCGACTTAATCGCCAAAGAGCTAGGCAGATGGCTGAAGATCAACGCCAGGCTACTTTGGTGATGGAGAGGGTAAACGTTGCCATCGCCGCTCAACGGGCACAACTCATCACAGACACTCGTGCCCAAATCCAAGCGGAGATTCGTGCGGAAGAACAAGCTCGCATCAGAGCTGAAACTGAGGCAGCAACCCAAGCTGCTCAGTTGGAGTTAAGGAACAAGCAACTGAGGGACTACGTTGTCCCAAAGAACTATGAGGATAATCACCCGGTCCGACCTCCAATTATTAATATCCCCAACTTTGAGATTCGGACCCAGTGGATCCAGATCATGCAAGGCATCTCTTTCTCCGGAGGTTCTGGAGATGATTGCATGGATCATCTGAAAAGGTTTAAGGCACTGTGCCGCCTGGTTCCGCAAGCCAGAGTCGCTTTTGATGCGATAATGCTTCATTTGTTCCATTTTACTCTGTCTGGGAGGGCCCTGAGTTGGTATAACTCACTTGACAGGGAACCCATAATAACCACCTGGGCTCCCCTAGAGGAAAAGTTCTTAGAGAAGTTCTTTCCCCCCTCACTGATTTATGAGATCAGAGGGCAGATCAATCACTTCTCTCAACTTCCTGGAGAATCCCTTGCTGAAGCATGGGAAAGGTTTAAAGAACTTTTGCGGAAGTGCCCCCATCATGGAATCTCCCAGAACCAATTGATAGAAAACTTCTATCGGGGAGTATAGCGATGATATTAAACAATTTTTGGATTCCTCATCTGGAGGAAATTTCATGAGAAAAAATTATGAAGATGCCTGGAAAATTGTTACACTCGGAGCCAAAAATCAGTCCAATTGGGGACGATCAGCCGGTAAAGGTGTCCTCAAGGTCTACAAAGCTAAAGAATCAATAGAGATGAAGGCAATAGCTGAAGCCCTGAAAACCATAGTTCATAAACAACAATCTCTCGAGACTTCTCTCGGAGAGTTTGATAAGAAGAAAAATCCTCTAGTTCAACAAGTCAAGGTCGCCACAGGAAACTGTGAGGCCTGTCACGCTTCATACCATCCGACCCTTTCTTGCAGTATGCTTTATAATGTGATGATGGATCTGCATCCACCACCACAACAATATGAACCTATTACTAATCAATCTGAAGAACAAATACCTGAACAAGTCAACTCTATCCACTCTATCCCTGGACAAGTCTATTACAATCCGAATCAGCCAAGGAACCATCCAGGATTTCAGTATGGAAACCCTGCTGGGACCGCTAATCCACAGCATCAGACGCAGGGGGATCCTCTAGTAGGTTACCACCTGGATTCTCAAACAATTTCAACCAAAATCAAGGGAACTCCAGGAATAACTTCCCTAGGGTTAACTACCCCAGGAATCAATCGGCCTACTATCAGTACACTCACCCTCCGCTCCATCTACAACTGCACACTCAGCAACCTCAACTGGCACTACCACCACAACAATCTCAGCAAGCCCAACAACAAATCCCTCAGAAAACCACTCCTCCTCAACCAGAACATGAAATAGCCTTGATAAGGCAGATGCTGCAATCTCAGCAGACTATGCTCGCTAATCAACAAGCACAGCAAAAAGCAGTAGAAGCCCAGCTTGCCCAGATCGCTGCACAATTGAAGCCTCTGACAAGCACATTTGCAGGGCAGCCCGAATCAAATCCTAAGCATGGACAGAACAGACACGAACAGTTGAATGCTGTCACCATGAGATCGGGACGCATTTTTCATGAGACCACCAAGATCACCCCGGATAATGATGATACCCCTATTTTTATGACGAATGAGAGCCCGCAACAAGGAATATAGAAAAGCCCTCAGAGGGCACAAAGGGCAAAGATAAAGACCAAGTGTCCGCAAACCTGAAGTCCTGCAATATAAACCAAGAATCCCGTATCCAGGAAGACTGTGGGAAATGAAGATGGACACCATGTTTCAAAAGTTCAAGGAGGCAATGAAGAAACTATACATTGATATCCCGCTCCTTGATGCTCTTTCTGAAGTGCCAGCCTGGGCAAAATACCTCAAGACCTTACTATCAAGAAAGTACATCACCGAGGAGCAAGAAACTGTTAAGCTTGCTCAGACCACTTCTGACATCATCTTAAACAAGATGCCCAAAAAGAAGAAGGACCCAGGCTCCTTCGGAATCCAATGCTGCATTGGAAATGCATCTACTAAAAAAGGATTAGCTGACCTAGGGGCCAGTATATCCATCATGCCTTATTCTATGTGCAAACGTCTGGGTTTCACCGAATTGCTACCCATAGCAATGACTATTCAATTAGCTGATTCCACCATAACTGCACCTCTGGGGAACATTGAAGGTATCCCAGTAAGGATAGGAAAGGATGCCTACGTCCCATGCGACTTCGTTGATCATGGATATTAAAGAAGATTTGAGATACCTGATTATCTTCGGCAGACCTTTCCTCGCTACGGCAAGGGCGCTTATTGACGTCGAAGCTGGCACCATCATTCTTAGGCTCGGAAAAGAAGCAATTCAATTTCGAGTCCTTAATAGCATGAAAGGCCCCAGTATTCAAGAGGAGGTTTTCCTTCTTGACGCAATACAACAAATGTCTCAGTTAGAAATATCCGAGCCAGCTGACGAATTAGAGAATGTCCTAATCAACCCAGATGTTGAATTCTCTGCAAACGAACTAGTTCAACAGTGTCTGCAACATTTAGAAAAGGCCGAGGAAGCATCAATGACTTCTTTTGAAGAACTTAAAGCTATTACCATTATAGAAGCAGCTGAGCCACCAAAAGCCCCCGAAATGAAGACTTTACCCACAGGGCTTAAACATATTTTCTTAGATAAGGAAAAGATATGCCCGGTCATCATCAGCTCTACCCTTACAGAAGATCAGGAAGAAAAACTTCTGGATGAGCTGAAGAAGCATAAAAAGGTCATTGGATATAAGATAACTGACCTAACGGGAATAAATCCATCCCTGTGTATGCACAGACTTCCTATGGTTGAAGAATTCAAGCCATCCCGTGAACATCAAAGAAAACTGAATCCTAATCTTAAGGAGGTAGTTCGCCTAGAGGTCCTCAAATTACTCAAAGCTGGCATAATCTACCCTATCTCTGACTCCCAGTGGGTCAGCCCTGTCCAGGTTGTTCCAAAAAAGGAGGCACTACTGTAGTGCTCAATGACAAAAATGAGTTAGTGCCCACCAGGACTGTGACGGGGTGGCGGATGTGTATCGACTATAGGAAGTTGAACAAAGCCACGAGGAAGGACCACTACCCTCTACCCTTCCTCGATGAAGTCCTGGAGCATTTAGCTCGTCAGAAATATTTTTGCTATCTTGACGGTTACTCCGGGTTCTATCAAATACCCATACACCCGGAGGACCAGGAAAAAACTACCTTCACCTATCCTTTTGGGACATACGCCTTTAGAAGAATGTCGTTCGGGTTGTGTAACGCACCCGCTACGTTCCAACGGTGTATGTCCGCCATCTTCGCTGGACTAACTGAATCCATTATGGAAGTGTTTATGGATGATTTCTCAGTTTACGGAGACTCCTTCGATAGCTGCTTAATCAATCTCGGACAAGTTCTACAGCGCTGCGAGGAAACGAACCTTATCCTGAATTGGGATAAATGCCATTTCATGGTAACAGAAGGTGTCGTCCTCAGACACGAGGTAAGTGACAGAGGAATAGAGGTTGATAAAGCAAAAATCGATGTTATCTCAAAACTGTCACCTCCAAAGGACATAAGAGGAGTTCGAGATCATGCAGGATTTTACAGAAGATTCATAAAAGATTTCTCAAAGATAGCTAAACCCATGACACAACTCCTGACTAAAGATACTGAGTTCATATTCAATCAAGAATGTATGCAAAGTTTCTCTACCCTCAAGAACGCTTTAATTTCCGCACCCATCCTGAGAGCCCCAGATTGGTCACAACCTTTTGAAATCATGTGCGACGCAAGTGATTACGCCATAGGGGTTGTTTAAGGACAGCAGATTGATAAGAAACCCTATGTTATCTACTACGCATCCAAAACTCTAGACGAAGCACAGAAAAACTACACTACCATGGAGAAAGAGTTTTTGGTTGTCATCTACGCGTTTGAAAAATTCCGCTCATATTTGATTGGTTCTAAGGTCATCGTTTATACCAACCACTCTGCCATTCGATACCTGATTCAAAAGTAAGATGCCAAACCCAGGCTCATCCGCTGGGTGCTGATGCTTCAGGAATTCAACTTGGAAATTAAGGATAAAAGTGGAGTGGAGAACATTGTAGCTGATCATCTCAGCCGTATCGAGGTTGAAGAAGAGGATAAAATCCCTATCTGGGATTCTCTTCCAGATGACCAACTTATGAAGGCCACCCATGGATTCCCTTGGTACGCGGATATCGTCAATTATCTAGCCACAGGGATTATCCACCCCTCTGCTTCCTATCATGACAAAAGGAAGTTCCTTCATGACATAAAACAATATCATTGGGATGAACCCTACCTATTCCGCCTTTGTGCTGACGGACTTTTCCGTCGCTGCTTGCCTGAAGAAGAAATAACCCCGGTCTTAGAGCACTGCCATTCAGGACCCACGGGGGGACACATGAGTGCTAAGAAAACAGCTATAAAGGTTTTACAATCTGGTTTCTTCTGGCCCACCATATCAAAGGATTCATACGATTTTGTGAAAGCTTGTAACAAATGCTAATTTTCTGGCAACATATCAAAAAGAGATGAAATGCCCCTCACTATGTGGAAGGAAATTGAGCTTTTCGATGTGTGGGGGTAGACTACATGGGCCCTTTCCCTTTATCCTATGGCTTCTCTTACATCTTGGTCGCAGTGGACTACGTCTCAAAGTGGGTTGAAGCTATACCTACCGTATCCAGCGATTCCAAGCCTGTTATTAAATTGTTCAAAGATATTATTTTCCCAAGATTTGGAGTTCCAAGAACTGTCATATCAGATGGCGGGACCCATTTCTTGGAACGAAGTTTTGAAGCCTTACTAAAAAAGTACAGAGTCAATCACAAAGTCGCCACGCCCTACCATCCACAGACTAGTGGTCAGGTGGAGGTATCAAATAGACAATTAAAGGCAATTCTTGAAAAAACGGTGAACAGAAACTGCACTGATTGGTCTACCAAACTTCCTGATGCCCTTTGGGCATACCGAACTGCATATAAAACACCAATCAGAATGACCCCGTTCCATTTGGTGTATGGGAAGTCATGTCATCTTCCAGTAGAACTAGAACACAAAGCCTAGTGGGCCATCAAACAACTAAATTTCGATCTTAAAAGTGCGGGAGAGAATAGGAAACTTCAGCTACATGAGCTAGAAGAGCTCCGTATGACCGCCTATCAGAGTGCCAGAATCTACAAGGAGCAGACAAAAATGTGGCACGACGGTCATCATAAAAGGAAAGACATCGCCGTTGGCGACAAAGTGCTCCTTTTCAATTCCAAGCTCAAGTTGTTTCCCAGAAAACTTCAAACAAAATGGTCTGGGCCCTTCACCATAAAACATATTTACCCAACTGGAGCTGTGATAATTGTCGACAATAACAGAGGAGAAAGGATGGTAAACGGCCATCGTTTAAAAAGATACTACACTCCAGAAGATAAGATGCCGAGACAGACCATCGAAATCAAAGATGCCACGCCGTCAGATTAACACCATCAAAGCTTCGTCGAGCCAGCGACGTAAAACCCAGGCGCTACTTGGGAGGCAACCCAAGATTTTAGTTTCTTTTTTTCCCCGTTCTTTTAATTACCTTAGGTTCATTTGATGAAAATACAAAAAATTATATAACCAAAACAAACATAAAAATAACAAAATGAAAATATACAAAAAATTTCATATAACTAAAACAAACATAAAAATATAAAAATCCGTTCGACCTTAACCCTCCCAAACGGTCCTGAAACCGTTTGGAGCCAAACGGTCTTCAAACCATTTGGGACCGAATGGTCTCGAAACCGTTTGGAGTCCAAACGGTCGCTAAACCGTTTGACTTAGGGTTTTTGTCAGGTCAACCCCCTGTTTCCTATAAATATAAACCCTACCCCTCGTTTTTCTTTCTTTCGACTCTCGAGCCATCTGAAACTCTTGAAGTGTTGTTCCATTTCTCTCGCCTCCGTCGACCTCTGCTTCCCCTGCTCCCGCACGACCTCCATCTCCAGTGCCCTTGCCGTCGTCTCCCCTGCTCACAGCAGCAAGGTAGTCTGGCCACAGCAGTCGCCTTCTCCCGCAACCACCGTTTCCACCTTAGCCAATGCCTTCGTTCCCTCTTCTTCGCTGGCAACTCCACCGTTACCACCGCCAGCCTCGCCGCTATCTTCTTTTCCTACGTCTTTATCACCGTCGGCCTCCTCCATCGTCACCATCATCGTCGGCGCTTTCGCTGCCGCCTTCGCCTTCGTCGCCAGCGCTTCTGCCCTCCATTTGCTGTTTTGTCTTCACCGGCAGTTGCACGACTCTTCACTTTCCAAACGATCTTGAAACCATTTGGGATCAAACGGTCTTGAAACCGTTTGAGACCAAACGGTCCTGAACCCGTTTGGAACCAAATAGTTTTCAAACCGTTTAGCCTTTAGATTTCATTTTACTTTCATAAAATTACAAAAACACATAAATACAAATAAAATCTTTTTTTCTAATATGATTTTCTATCTCTTGATCTCCCATTTTGCAGCCATGGCATCACCAGCAAAGGAGGCCACCAGATTTGAAGACACTACAACCTGGACAACGGAGCAACTGCTGATAGAATAATCTAAGCTCCAGAAGATCAGAGATGACTTCAACAGGACCGGAAAGGCGCCACCAAATGTCAAGATGATGCAAGTCATGTGCGACCTTGACCGAATCGAAAAGTGCCTAGCAGAGGCACCTGAAGAATAAGTGGAAGACATCTCTTCCGATGACGATGAAGGCTCAGAATATGAGCCAAATCCTGAGGAGGAATCCCCAGCCGAAGAGCAAAAGGGGAAACGTAAGGTCCAGGAATCTGCACCCAGACAACCTTCCAAGAAACGGGCAAGAAAACAAGTTCGCCATGCCTCTGCTATGGACCAACCCTTTGCAACACCTACCACCACCATTCCTGCCACCACCCCCACCTTCTCAATTCTCACCACCACCGCACCCCCACCTGAAAACCTCTACATCCACACCATCCAATCCATCGACAAAATCATGAAACCTACAAAGTACGTCTGCTCAAGCGTACTGCTGAAGATGGGGATCCATGACTGAATCTTCAACACACTAGACAAAGCCAACCTTGCAAGGCTATGTCTAGTACCTGAGATCTCATACTCTGAGCCCACCACTGAATTCTTCACATTTCTTACAAAAGAACCCGTAGATATCATGGATAGATCACGGGATGGAGGTGACAGAAGGCTGGTCACCAAAATTTTCGGCAACAAGGTGGTCTTAACAGAAAACATGCTGAACGAAGTTTTCATTGACAATCAGCAGTAGCTGCAAAACGCCAAGACGGTGGGAACCGAGCACTCTGAGTTCAACAGACACATATTCTGGAAATCTTTAACTGGGCTCCCCACCTATGATGCTAAGACATGCAAAGCATCAAACATACACTCTGGTTTTGTGCGTACCCTACACAAAATTCTTGCTGGCGCACTCTTCCCCAGGACAGAAGGAGGGAACGTTACAATCTCGGATCTCTTTGTCCTCTGGTCCATTCTGAACGAAAAGCCAGTTAACATTGGACGACAAATGATCCAGAAATTATCCGCCTTCACCCTGGGGAAGGAAATCTGCATGGGGGGTCATGTCACATCCATTATAAAATACCTCAAGATGGACAGACCCCTACCTCGCTGCACGCAACTAAAGGGCGACATCCTTACCAATGAACAATCTTTGAAGAACTCCTTCATCATCAAGGAAAAGGATGGGAAATTATATTATGTCTTCTGCCCTATGGTCAAGTCATCAAGAACACTCCTCCCGCTTCCGGAACTCGCAAACTATGACACAGACAAGCTCCTCTTCTCTGATGAGGAGCTTTCACAAATCTTAGCTTCGGTTATAGCAGCCGAAAAGAAAGCAACTGCGGGACATATAGAGTTAAGTATCACAGCCCCGACAGCTTGACCATCAAAAATACCTGTCAAATGACCTTCCAGAAGGCAATTGAAGGCACAACAGCTGTCGGGGACACCGACATCAAAGCCACACCCAGAAGACAACCCCCTCCTTGACGAGCACATCACCACCTCGTCTTTAGACTCTTTCATTATGAGTCTACATGCTGAACTAACCGCCACCACCTCACTCCCTTCCACCCTCCCAACACCCACCACCCTTCCTTCTTTCCCCACAACCACACTACCACATACATCCTCTTCTTCACCCCCCTTTTCCCTTCAGACTCCCCCTTCTCCATCCCTATGCCCGACTTTACCACTTTCCCATCCACCTCCACAGTCTCTACCCCATCACTATCAACACCACCACCTTTCACATCCTCGACGACATCTGAAACCTCCTCGCCGATCCTTCTAACATTTTATATTCTATTTTTTCTTGTGTGCAGGGATTATCCAAGAAGGTGGCCATGATCGACCAACAGAACCGCGCTTTGCCCAACATCCTCTAAGGTTTTCAGCAAAGACAAGATGAGGTGGCTAAGCAAGTTGAGCACATCAACAACCACTACAACAACTTGCCCGAGTTGGTCCTTGGAGCGACGCGCCAGCAAGAAGCGACGGCTAAGCAAGTCGATGAGCTCTCTACATAGACCCAACCTCTGCCCGAGACTCTCCAAGAGCTCAAGCAGCAACAAGCGGCTCTTAGCACACGCTTGGACACCATCAGTAGCACCCTCGCACAGCTAAACAATCGCCAAGAGGAGTCCACTAACAATGAAATCCAGCAATTACGTGCTCAAGTTACAGATCTTACAGCGTGACTCCTCTCCGCCGAGGGACGTTACTCGGAACTAAAAGAAACACACGACGCACTTCTCGAAACACACGAGCATGTACAAGTGGCATTCGATGAGTTGCAAGCCGTCCATCGGCGGTGTAAACAGACCGCACACAAGAAGCTAGCAGAACAGGCAGCGGCTGACAAAGATGAGGACGAAGAAGACGATGATGAGGACTCTGACTCCTCGGCTAATTCCAATAATAGCACCTCCTCAGAGGACAAATCTGGCGACCCAGGCAATGTTTGGGAGGGCACAAGCTGAGGAGCTGATAAAGACCCCAGGTCCCCCTACAACGAAAATGTCAACATGTCATATGGGGACCAATTCCTGGATTATTCTGCTTTGGGATCCATCGGGGAGTCTGCCAAAAACACGGCTTTCGCTAAGTTACACCAATGTATATTAGGAACCAGCGCAATCCCGCCAACGACAACCACTCAACCTTCCCCCGCGCTTGGCAAGTCAATGCCTTCCCCCTAAGACCTGGACGAGTCAGAACGAGTCAGCTTAGATACAGATGAAGAACTCGATTCTGCTTCGGATTCGGATGATGAGCTACAGGACTATGCAGAAGTCCTGGAACAACCTTCTTCCCCCCTTCTGCAAGAACTTCCCCCACCACCACCTCTACCGCATAAAATGCATGATCTTGATATGGCGGCCATCTCCACATTAGATGCTTAGGACATTTTTATACTGAACACTATTGTGGACGATGCAAAGGCATGGGAAGACATCATCTACAATAACACCAAAACTAGGCGCAAGATGACACGAGAAGACTTCTGCCACATCCTGCGACCTCGGTCCACGATGACGATGGCAATCTTCCGTGTCCTTCTCGCCAACTGTATAGAAACGTACATAAGTTCTAAGAGGCAACAACCGATTTTCAACGCCTCGCCTGCTTTGTCTATTGGCCTTTTATACAAAGACATAAGAGCAAAGTCAATCGAGCGGCTGCGTGCTGGTTTAGCACGATGGGCACGTTATCTCACCGTGCCCTTTCAAATCTCAGATCATTGGCCATTTATGATCGTCGACACCGAAGCTCGGGATGCCAAGGTCTATAATTTTTGTGGCGCTGAGCTATCCGCCGGTACAATAAATTTCGTCGGTGAAGCAGCAGGAGAAGTGTGGTGTATACCCTTCCGGCTGCTGAAGTTAATTTGGGTTGCACGCCCATCTCTCTGCCAAGACAGGAGCCAGCCTTGGTTCAAAATAATAAACCCTCAAGTTCAAGCTGTCGAGGGATCTGGGGATTGCGCTTTCTGCACCATACGTCACATCCAAGCGTTGAACCAGGAAATCCCATTTTCTGATCTGGTTGCTGAAGATTTTCATTCCTTGCGAGGGTGTTATGCTATGGAGCTCATCTGTGATAGACGGTTCTTCAAGGACCCGACAATGGCACCAGATGATGTCCCTCGCTACCTCTTCTCATCTATCCAGCGACCGCAGCGGCGACCCTTCCGACAAACTCTGAAGGAGTCGGAGAAATCAAAGAACCAGCCTTAGCTACCGAGCAAAGTAAAGGAGACATCGATCCTTTGTCTGCCATAGAACCAACCTTTCCTGACTTTGATCACAGTGCTTGCAAAGGTCTCAACGACATCGAACTATGACTCATTATGGCGCGGCTTTCAGCCGAGAAGGATGAGCTCGTATTCATGTCTGGGGACATTTTAGTTATGGCAGACACGCTTGATGAGTGCATACTCATCATGATTTTCAATTACCTTTTTGGAACAATTTAATATCTATTCCACATCTTTTCACCCTAATATGAATCATAATGCACAAAACTACTCAGCGATTCAACAATCAAGGTTTTAACTAAATATCTTTCATTTTATGCAGGTGTAGCAGACAACTCCATGCAAACGGTCTCAAGACCGTTTGGATCCAAGCGGTCTCAAGACTGTTTGCTGGAATACACAAAGAACAAGACGAAACCAGTTGCCCAAGAAGTCCACGCGGTCTCAAGACCGTTTGGTCCCATGCGGTCCCAAGACCGTTTGGTCCCATGCGGTCCCAAGACCGTTTGGTCCCATGCGGTCCCAAGACCGTTTGGTCCCATGCGGTCTCAAGACCGTTTGGTCCCATGCGGTCTCAAGACCGTTTGATCCCATGCGGTCTCAAGACCGTTTGGTCCCATTCGGTCCCAAGACCGTTTGGTCCCATGCGGTCCAAGACCATTTGGTCCCATGCGGTCTCAAGACCGTTTGGTCCCATGCGGTCCCAAGACCGTTTGGTCCCATGCGGTCTCAAGACCGTTTGGTCCCATGCGGTCTCAAGACCGTTTGGTCCCATGCGGTCTCAAGACCGTTTGGTCCCATGCGGTCCCAAGACCGTTTGGTCCCGCGCAGTCCCAAGACCGTCCGATGCAAGCGCAAGGATCGATTGAAGAACTAAAGCCGCGCGACCACGCCAAAGCCAGGACCGATCAAAGCAAGACCGTTTGGTGCTCAAACGACCTCCAAACCGTTTGATGCCCAAACGGTCTCAAGACCGTTTGGCGCCCAAACGGTCTCAAGACCGTTTGGCGCCCAAACGGTCTCCAAACCGTTTGGAGAAGATATTTCCAGCAACTTATCCAAACCGTTTGGGATCATATCTGAAACTATAAATAGATCCCTAGGGCCCCCATTTCGAGGTATCGGTTCGGGACGCCGAAAGGCTGCCAGAGCACCACACCGATCAAGTTCCACTACATCTACCACTGGTGTTGCGTCCAAGGAGGCCAAGAAGAGGAAGAAGACGGAGCAAGGAGCGCATCTTCTTCACCGGGCTGCGTCCACCCTCTGCACGAGCTCATGGCGGATCTATCTTTCTCTCTTATCCTTCTTGTATCTCGCATCATGAGTGAGTAGTCCTCTTTCGCTGGGGTGCGGGGACTAGCCCCGCTGCCCATGCAAACCATGTTCTTTTGTTAAACTTTCCAAGGCAATGTATATAACTCTTCATTTTGTCGTTTATCGTTAAGCTTGTAGGTTGGTTATGTGCGTGTTTTCATATTTGTGCTCCCTGTGTTGCGATAACTTCAATACATGGGTTCCTATGTTGCGATAACTTCAAGACATGGGTTGGAATGTCGTTTGGCATGTTTGACCCTTGACGATAACTTCCGATGGGTTCCTTGAGGTCGTAAGTGTATGATCCGCGAGGGGACGAGCCATCTAGCCTTCGGTGACGCTTCTGTGCGCCTAACGCCTGTATAGGGGGTTCACAACCTTAGTTGGATTTTGTATCATCTTGCTAAACGTAGATGTTTGCTCGCATATCACCTTCCTTCTTGTTTATCGGTTAACGCGGCTGACTCCCAAACTAGAAATAGGATGGGATTTCATCGAGGTCGTAAGTGTATGATCCGCGAGGGGACGAGCCATCTAGCCTTCGGTGACGCTTCTGTGCGCCTAACGCCCGTATGGGGGGTTCACAACCTCCGTGGATTTCTGTATCTTTAGAGCCGTAAGACATGTGATCCGGATGGCTATGAGAAATCGGCTGCCTATGGTGATGCTTACGCGGACCTAACGCCCGTATGGGGGGTTCTGCAGCAGCTCTACTTGGAGTATTATATCGTGCCTGGATTGTTCGCAAAAGAGTATGTTTGTGTGTGTAGCGGTGGTCAAACCCGGTACCATCCCAGCGATTCCATATCATTGATCTAAACCCATCTTTTATTACGCATTTACTTTCTTGCAATTAGTTTAATCAAACCCCAATCAACCAATCGTTCTAAATATTAGTCTTACTTAAGCTAGATTTAACTGACAAAGATTCTTAAAAACGTTGTCCTTTGGGTTCGATCCTCAACTATACTGCGATAAGATCTGTCCGCTTGCGGGTGGTATTGTTGCACTTGGTTTTGGTAAAAGCTCGGGGATATAAACTCCGAGTGAATTTGTTAGTGCATTCAAAAAGCCACATCAAATTCTGGCGCCGTTGCCGGGGACAACGGAATCAGTCAGTCAAATCTAGTTCTTTTAAGACTAATCTAGGATTTTGTTTTCTTTTTGAAACTATCGCTCATCTACTTGACCTTTATTCTACTTCAAGGATCTCACTTTCAAACCTTTTCAAATTTCAGGTGCTCTTTGACGATTAGTGCATGCACCGTTCGGATAGTCTCGAACTGACTGCGAGCTTTGATCCCGAAATCGATAGAACCTTCCATTGTCAGATCCGAGAGAATCAAGCCAGAATGGCGCAAGAAGAAGAAGTAGCCCGAAGGGTGGCTCAAGCCATCAATGCGCAGAGAGAAAGGTTCATGCAAGAAGCTAGAGCTGCGGTTCAACAGGAGATCTTAGCAGCTCAAGCAGCAGCACAAGCAGCAGAACTTCAGAAAGACCTTAGAGAGTTCTCTATCCCAAAGGCCGCGAATGTCTATCATCCGGTGCAGCCTCCTCCCATCGAAGCTGCTAACTTTGAGATTAGGGCACATTGGATAACTCTGCTTCAAAACAACCCCTTCTACGGCAAACAAGCTGAAGACAGCCAAGGCCATCTTCTCATATTCATTGACCTGTGTGCTATGACGAAGCAAAATGGAGTCTCTGATGATGCTATTCGACTCCGTCTTTTCAAGTACTCTCTGGCTGATAGGGCCATTAGTTGGTACAATTCACTACAGAGTGATGTACCCATCACCACTTGGGAACAGCTCCAAAACGCCTTTCTGGAAAAGTTCTACCCCCCCGTCTCTTACATATGAAATCAGGGGACGAATCACAAATTTCACTCAAGTCCCAGGAGAAACTCTTTCCGAAGCTTGGGATAGGTACAAGGAGCTCCTACGCAAATGCCCACACCATGGAATTCCTAAGAACCAGCTGATAGAGATATTCTACAGGGGTGTGGAAGATGATGTTAAGATGTTCCTTGACTCTTCGTCTGGAGGGAACTTCATGCGGCAAAGTTACGACAGCACATGGAAAGTAGTCACCCTGGGAGCAGAAAACCAAGCCAACTGGGGCAGATCTGTTGGTAAAGGAGTCTTAAAGGTAGCTATGGCTGACGCTATCCCAGAATACAAATCTATAGCTGAAACTTTGAAAGTCTTGGTTGCAAAGCAAGATCACATAGAATCATCCCTTGCTGCGATTGGAAGAGGACATTCTCCAACTAGGCAACCAGAACAAGTCAAGTCCACTTCTTTGTTTTGTGAAGCGTGCAAAGGCACTGACCATTCCACACTATCATGCAATGTTCTCTATGATGTAGTTTTAAGCAACGCCTGTGGGCAAGGAGATAATTGCCAGATGGAAAATCTTAATGCTATTAACACCAACCCTGGGCAGAACTATTACAATCCGAATCAAAATAGGAATCACCTAGGCTTCCAGTACGGAAATCCTTCAGGAGCTATGAACTCGCATCAATTTGTTCCGAATAATCAACCAAGAGGCCCATCTGGGTATCAGTTTAACCAGCAACAGAACTTTGGGAATCAAGGAAACTTCAAGGGAAACTTTCAGAACAGAAACTATAATAATTATCAGAATAACTCTCAGTATCAAAGCTTGAACCAACAACAGGGTCAAACAGGATCCATCCCTTCTGATGACAAGCTATCTACTATTGAAAAGTTATTGCAAACACAACAAACGATGATATCCAATCAACAAGCCCAACAGAAGGCTATTGAAACTCAACTAGCTCAACTTGCTGCTAGTATTAAGCCACAAGCTGGAGTCTTCGCCGGACAACCTGAGAACAATCCGAAACATCTGGAGCAGCTGAAGGTTATTGCCACAAGATCAGGGAAAAGTTATTTGGATCCCCCAACAAAAACAACTATGGATATCCCTGAGGAGAATGAACCTTTGACGGACCAAAACTCGACAACACCAGAATCGCAACCGAAGGAAAGAAATACGGATAAGGGAAGTTCTGAGGAATCTATCGATAAAGAAGTAGAGACACCTGAACCGGATATTCCTGTATATAAGCCTCGTGTTCCTTTCCCATCCCGTCTGAGGGAAACCAAGCTTGATACTAGATTCATCAAATTCAAAGAGGCTATGAAAAAGCTCCATGTTGATATACCATTCCTAGATGCTCTTAATGAGATACCAGCCTGGACCAAGTATCTAAAGTCGCTTCTCACCAAGAAGTACATCACTGAAGAATATGAAACTGTAAAATTG
This sequence comes from Alisma plantago-aquatica, assembly GCA_963693085.1. Classification (NCBI taxonomy): domain Eukaryota; kingdom Viridiplantae; phylum Streptophyta; class Magnoliopsida; order Alismatales; family Alismataceae; genus Alisma; species Alisma plantago-aquatica. Next base: position 534,771,211 of record OY856409.1, read on the forward strand.
GCTGCTACCACATCAGATATCATACTAAGCAAGATGCCTAAGAAACAAAAAGATCCAGGATCCTTCGGAATCTCATGTCACATTGGCGACTCATCATGCAAGAAAGGATTGGCAGATCTTGGTGCAAGTATTTCTATTATGCCGCTCAGTCTATGCAAGAGACTAGGGTTTGAAGAATTGCTTCCAACTGCTATGACAATTCAACTTGCGGATAATTCGGTAAAAAATCCGTTAGGAATTCTCGAAGACATCCCAGTCAAGGTAGGCAAGGACGCATATGTCCCATGTGATTTTGTCATCATGGACATAAAAGAAGACACCAAATACCCTATTATCTTCGGTCGTCCATTCCTCGCCACTGCTAGAGCCCTTATCGATGTTGAAGCCGGAACCTTACTGCTCAGGTTAGGTAAAGAAACTCTGGAGTTCAAAGTTTTTGAAAGCATGAGAAGACCGAGTATACAGGAGGAAGTCTATCTGATAGATTGTGTTGAGCAGATGTCACAACTTACTCAAGAATATCACGAGTCATGCGATCCCTTGGAAATTTCTCTATATGACCTTTTTAATGATGAACCTACTGACCAACAAGATAAGGATTGCACCGAACCTCCCGACTCTGCTAAAGGAAATCCTGAAGCTACCTATGAAGAATTAAAGGTTACCGAAACCCCAGAAGAAATCAGTGAAAAACCAGAACCTCCTGAAATGAAGCACCTACCTGAAGGGCTGAAGTATATGTTTTTAGACGATCTCAAAGTTTGTCCTGTCATTATTAACTCTGGTTTAATGACCAAACAAGAAGAGAAACTTCTGGAGGTATTAAAGGAGAGCAAGAAAACCATAGGCTACAAAATGAGTGACCTCACAGGGGTCAGTCAAGCCTTGTGCATGCACAAAATCCCCATGATGGAAGACCATAAGCCAACGATCGAGCATCAACGAAAGTTGAACCCGAATATGAAGGAAGTGGTCCGTCGTGAGATCATCAAACTCCTTACAGCTGGAATAATATACCCGATATCGGACTCACCATGGGTGAGCCCAGTTCATGTTGTACCCAAGAAAGGAGGTACTACTGTCACAAGAAATGAAAACAATGAGCTCATCCCCACCCGAACAGTGACTGGGTGGAGGATGTGTATTGATTATAGAAAATTGAACAAGGCCACTCGAAAGGATCATTTTCCTATGCCCTTCCTCGATCAAGTTTTAGAAAGATTGGCCCATCAAGAATATTTATGTTACCTGGACGGTTACTCTGGATTCTATCATATTCCCATACATCCAGACGATCAAGAAAAAACTACTTTCACATGTCCCTTTGGGACATATGCTTTTAAAAGGATGCCTTTCAGTCTGTGTAATGCCCCTGCAACTTTTCAACGTTGCATGACTGCCATTTTTGCAGGGCTTACTGAAACAGTTATGGAGGTTTTCATGGACGATTTTTCTGTATATGGGGACTCCTTCGATTCCTGTCTTAAGCATCTCTCCATGGTCCTCAAACGTTGTGAAGAAGCACATCTGGTGCTAAATTGGGAGAAATGCCACTTTATGGTAAAGGAAGGCATTGTTTTGGGCCACAAGGTTAGCAACAAAGGAATTGAAGTTGATAAAGCCAAGATAGAAGTCATATCTAAATTGGCAATTCCTACGAATGTAAAAGAAGTTCGCGCTTTCCTTGGTCACGCTGGATTCTATAGAAGGTTTATACGTGATTTTTCCAAGATAACGAAGCCGATGACTAATCTACTTTTAAAGGATGCTGATTTCAATTTCAATGAAGAATGCGTCAAAAGTTTTGATATGCTGAAGAAAGCCCTTACAACTACTCCCATCATTAGAGCTCCCGATTGGGACCACCCCTTTGAAATTATGTGCGATGCCAGTGATTACGCGGTGGGTGCTGTCTTAGGACAATGCATAGAGAAGAAACATTATGTGATCTATTATGCATCAAAGACCCTCGACGAAGCTCAAAAGAATTATGCTACTACTGAAAAGGAGCTTTTAGCAGTCATTTATGCTTTCGACAAATTCAGATCCTACCTTACTGGTTCGAAGGTAATCGTTTACATTGACCATGCTGCTATCTGTTATCTTATGACAAAGAAAGATGCTAAGCCAAGGCTCATCAGATGGATACTCCTTCTACAAGAATTTGACCTAGAAATAAGAGATAAAAAAGGGACGGAGAATGTCGTGGCAGATCACCTGAGTCGCATCCACACTCTGGATGCTGAAGGGATTCCGATAAATGACTCTCTACCAGATGATCAGCATATGAGAGTCTCAGGATTCGAACCATGGTATTCAGACTTAGTAAACTACCTTGCCGCCGGAGTCATCCATCCTCAATACACCGGGAACGCTCTGAATAAATTTATGCATGATGTGAAGAATTACTATTGGGATGAACCATATCTTTTCAAACTCTGTGCAGATGGATTGTATAGACGTTGTGTCGCCGAAGAAGAAGCCCATTCTATTTTGGAACAATGCCACTCAAGACCCGTGGGTGGGCATATGAGCTCTAAAAAGACTGTCTTAAAAGTTTTGCAATGTGGATTTTTCTGGCCAACTTTATCCAAGGACTGTTATGATTTTGTCATATCATGTGATAAGTGTCAAAGAGCTGGCAATATAACCAAGAAAGACGAAATGCCACTGAATCTATGGCAAGAAGTCGAGATATTTGACGTCTGGGGAGTGGACTATATGGGGCCATTCCCATCTTCTAATGGATTCTCTTACATCCTTGTGGCGGTGGACTACGTCTCCAAATGGGTTGAAGCTATACCAACCGTCACTTGTGATTCAAAACCAGTCATCAAACTATTCAAAGATATTATCTTCCCACGGTTCGGAGTGCCGAGAACCGTGATATCTGACGGAGGATCCCACTTCATTGAAAGAAGCCTTGAAGCTCTTCTACGAAAATATGGCGTCTCACACAAGATAGCTTCGCCTTATCATCCACAAACCAGTGGACAGGTAGAGGTATCCAACCGACAACTTAAGGCTATCCTTGAGAAAACCGTTGGACGTAATCGAAAAGATTGGGCGACAAAAATCAACGACGCCTTATGGGCTTATCGCACTGCTTATAAGACTCCCCTTGGGACTACCCCTTTTCGATTGATATACGGAAAGAGTTGCCACCTGCCAGTCGAACTTGAACATAAGGCATGGTGGGCAATTAAACAAATAAACTTCGATATGAAACAAGCGGGTCAAGCCAGAATTCTGTAACTCCATGAGCTGGATGAACTCAGAATGACAGCCTATGAGAATGCACGAATCTACAAAGAACGTACAAAACTCTGGCATGATGGACATCTGAAACAAAAAGACATACGAGTGGGAGACCAAGTTCTAGTTTTCAACTCCAGATTAAAATTGTTCCCAGGAAAACTCCGCTCACATTGGTGCGGACCTTACATCGTCAAAAGCATCTCTCCCCATGGTGCTTTCTCTTTATGGAGCGACGGGTCTGGCAAATTTATAGCAAATGGTCACCGCTTGAAAAGATACTTCACACCAGCTGACAAAGGCACAGAAATAATGTTGGAATTCAGCAATCCAAAGGACCCACCATAATTCCGAAGAACTCTGTCGAGCCATCGACATAAAACAAAGGCGCTTGTCGGGAGGCAACCCGACCAATAAATCTATTTTACTTTTCCTTTTCAAATTTTGTTCCTTATAGTTAAATTTTCCTTAAATAAAACTTGCCTTATGAGAGAGTTTTTCTTTCAGGACACGAGATCGGATTGGTGCTGATCAGAACGAATTCATTCTCGGCAGTCATACCTGGTGTTTCCTTTCCCCTCCATCTTGAATTTAGGGTTTGCTCGAGGACGAGCAAATCTCTAAGTTCGGGGTGGAGGGTGGGTGGTACGTATTCCACTTCCACATACACACCCTCTTTTCATATTCAATATGTCTCTATCATAAAATTTTTCAAAATTTTGAACAGATACCTGATGAAATTTTGTCTTTTGTTGATAAAAATGTAACTAACTTTTTGCTATGCATCTTCTATCATAACATCCTCCTTATTCGAAGCAAATCCTCAAGAGGACTGACTTTTGAAACTTGCCTGAAATCATCCTGTGAAACTTATGATTCCTAACATCATAATTCTTTTTACATAATGATAAGTATCTGTCAAACTGATAGGGATCAAACACGTCGCGCTTCCTAACTGACTAGTGGAACAATGGCTCAGAAACCCCACCGGATCCGCATCAAGTCATTATTTGAGAAGAGTATGACAAAGAGAATAACCCGGTTTTGAATTGTAAATCAAGTTGCATCCTGATCTGAACTCTCTTCTACACTTCTTCTATCATCTTCGTATCCCTCCATCCATAAATACCACCAAAATAGCCAAACTTGTGCCAAACCCTAAGTTCGGGGTGGCACGCCACTTTCCCCATATCCGCTTCTTCCATACCCCTTCCAATAAATAGGGGCGTACCACCAAAAATGCAATCTCGAGTCGAATAGAGGAGAGATCTGCAATAAAAAGATGCCAAAGTGCACACAAAATAAATGCAATCTCGAGTCGAATAGAGGAGAGATCTGCAACAAAAGATGCCATAGCGCACACAAAAAATATGCAATAAATGAAATTGCAAAACAAATAAAAATCTCGAGTCGAATAGAGGAGAGATTTACTTCTTCTTTCCATACCACCTTTCACTCCTTTTTATACCTAAGGGCACAATACATGCCCTACCATCCTGAACTACACCAGTGTCAGATCAAATGCATACTTGTCGATTCTACGGGTATCTCTGAACTCCTACAAAACTCTTTGACACGCTTGGTGTTGGAAAAGGCGGGGAGGAAGCGTTGTTGGGAAACGAACTCAGGAACGAAGCTATGGAAAGACGTGTTTCGTGGTCCCAGGAAGTTGAGGTACTCACTCATACTGAGCCAAAAGAAAACATTTGTGATGTGAAGGTGAAGAAATCACACGGATCGAAAGTATTCCATCGGGCAACAGTTTCAAATTTTATGTTACTCGAGGACGAGCAACGATTTAAGTTCGGGGTGTTTTGATGAGTGCATACTCATCATGATTTTCAATTACCTTTTTGGAACAATTTAATATCTATTCCACATCTTTTCACCCTAATATGAATCATAATGCACAAAACTACTCAGCGATTCAACAATCAAGGTTTTAACTAAATATCTTTCATTTTATGCAGGTGTAGCAGGCAACTCCATGCAAACGGTCTCAAGACCGTTTGGATCCAAGCGGTCTCAAGACTGTTTGCTGGAATACACAAAGAACAAGACGAAACCAGTTGCCCAAGAAGTCCACGCGGTCTCAAGACCGTTTGGTCCCATGCGATCCCAAGACCGTTTGGTCCCATGCGGTCCCAAGACCGTTTGGTCCCATGCGGTCCCAAGACCGTTTGGTCCCATGCGGTCCCAAGACCGTTTGGTCCCATGCGGTCCCAAGACCGTTTGGTCCCATGCGGTCCCAAGACCGTTTGGTCCCATGCGGTCCCAAGACCGTTTGGTCCCATGCGGTCCCAAGACCGTTTGATCCCATGCGGTCCCAAGACCGTTTGGTCCCATGCGGTCCCAAGACCGTTTGGTCCCATGCGGTCCCAAGACCGTTTGGTCCCATGCGGTCTCAAGACCGTTTGGTCCCATGCGGTCTCAAGACCGTTTGGTCCCATGCGGTCTCAAGACCGTTTGGTCCCATGCGGTCCCAAGACCGTTTGGTCCCATGCGGTCCCAAGACCGTCCGATGCAAGCACAAGGATCGATTGAAGAACTAAAGCCGCGCGACCACGCCAAAGCCAGGACCGATCAAAGCAAGACCGTTTGGCGCTCAAACGACCTCCAAACCGTTTGATGCCCAAACGGTCTCAAGACCGTTTGGCGCCCAAACGGTCTCCAAACCGTTTGGAGAAGATATTTCCATCAACTTATCCAAACCGTTTGGGATCAGATCTGAAACTATAAATAGACCCCCAGGGCCCCCATTTCGAGGTATCGGTTCGGGACACCGAAAGGCTGCCAGAGCACCACACCGATCAAGTTCCACTACATCTACCACTGGTGTTGCGTCCAAGGAGGCCAAGAAGAGGAAGAAGACGGAGCAAGGAGCGCATCTTCTTCACCGGGCTGCGTCCACCCTCTGCACCGAGCTCATGGCGGATCTATCTTTCTCTCTTATCTTTCTTGTATCTCGCATCATGAGTGAGTAGTCCTCTTTCACTGGGGTGCGGGGACTAGCCCCGCTGCCCATGCAAACCATGTTCTTTTGTTAAACTTTCCAAGGCAATGTATATAACTCTTCATTTTGTCGTTTATCGTTAAGCTTGTAGGTTGGTTATGTGCGTGTTTTCATCTTTGTGCTCCCTGTGTTGCGATAACTTCAATACATGGGTTCCTATGTTGCGATAACTTCAAGACATGGGTTGGAATGTCGTTTGGCATGTTTGACCCTTGACGATAACTTCCGATGGGTTCCTTGAGGTCGTAAGTGTATGATCCGCGAGGGGACGAGCCATCTAGCCTTCGGTGACGCTTCTGTGCGCCTAACGCCTGTATAGGGGGTTCACAACCTTAGTTGGATTTTGTATCATCTTGCTAAACGTTGATGTTTGCTCGCATATCACCTTCCTGCTTATTTATCGGTTAACGCGGCTGACTCCCAAACTAGAAATAGGATGGGATTTCATCGAGGTCGTAAGTGTATGATCCGCGAGGGGACGAGCCATCTAGCCTTCGGTGACGCTTCTGTGCGCCTAACACCCGTATGGGGGGTTCACAACCTCCGTGGATTTCTGTATCTTCAGAGCCGTAAGACATGTGATCCGGATGGCGATGAGAAATCGGCTGCCTATGGTGATGCTTACGCGGACCTAACGCCCGTATGGGGGGTTCTGCAGCAGCTCTACTTGGAGTATTATATCGTGCCTGGATTGTTTGCAAAAGAGTATGTTTGTGTGTGTAGCGGTGGTCAAACCCGGTACCATCCCAGCGATTCCATATCATTGATCTAAACCCATCTTTTATTACGCATTTACTTTCTTGCAATTAGTTTAATCAAACCCCAATCAACCAATCGTTCTAAATATTAGTCTTACTTAAGCTAGATTTAACTGACAAAGATTCTTAAAAATGTTGTCCTTTGGGTTCGATCCTCAACTATACTGCGATAAGATCCGTCCGCTTGCGGGTGGTATTGTTGCACTTGGTTTTGGTAAAAGCTCGGGGATATAAACTCCGAGTGAATTTGTTAGTGCATTCAAAAAGCCACATCAACGCTTCGAGAGACTTTACAGATTAAAGGATCCTTCTCCGTCAGCCTAATGAGCGCTTACCAGTCTCTACTCGGCCAACACAACCCCACTACATATATGGCATCCCCATACATGAAGGATGATCTTTTAAAGCTCAAGAACTTCGGCACAACTGAAGCACTGATCTCCTTTCTACAACACACAACGCTGAAGTTCATCATGTTACCCTTCCTATATCATGAGCACTGGATGCTCCTGGCAACAAACCTACCAGATGGAACAACCATAATATATAACAGTTCTGACAGCCAGTACAACCCACGACAGAAGAACTATGTTGTGACACCAAGGATGCCAACAGAGGTAGTGGCGAAGGACTGCGCTGACAAATTAATCACCCTTCTCAGTCAGCACATAAGGGCTTATGACAAAGAGCATTTTCATCGCCCTTCCTTCAGCCACAAATGTCCCCAACAAATCCGACAATTAAATGACTGCGGCTTCCACGTCCTCTACTGGATGTATACCATCATCGCCCTTCAAAGACCAGTAGAGGATATGACTAACATGGATTACCACGCTCTGCGCGGATAGTTCGCAGCCAACCTACTTCAATCCCAAGAAGCAAACTCAGGATTAACGTAAACCTGAAGCCCTTGCCTTTGTACTTCTCAACCTATCACTTTGGCACTCTGAGGACAGAGTGTGTGATAAGTTGGGGGGGGGGGGTACACTAGACAAGGGTGAGGTATCATTTCTATATCCCTCCTTTTCCATCTCCTCCTTCATTTTTTGTACAATTTTTCTTAGTTTCCTCTACACATTTAGCTTTCATTTTAAATAACTCATCCAACAATAATTTTTTTGCATAAAGTCACCCTCAGTTAACTTTAGAATCATGTTAGTTCCCAAAAGTAAATAGCACTTAGACATTTAATGGCGATCTAATAATATACCTCCACTATTGATTTTCATGCTTTTGCTTCACTTCTTTATCTGACTCTCCACAGGTCAATATCAAGGCAGAAATAAGCCACGCTCTCAAGGATGAGAGGGGCATCAGGCAACTTCCAAATCAAGAAGTTCTACAAGTGGACCACAAACCAAATAAGTGCATGTTGAAAAACTCTAAGAACAGCTTTCCTCTCGTCAAAATAAAAGAGGCTTGGCCGCCCAAAATAATTTCCCAAACAAAACCCCAAAACCCAAGCCTGTGAGTTTTTGAATAAAAGCCAGAGAGTTGTGCCATGAATAAGGATCTATATAAAGAATCGATGAAGGTCTCACTCGGCCGGCACATTCAACTGCCCTCACAAAGGCAGATGTTTCGTGCCCGATAGTGAAACCCTAAGGTATCCAAATATATGAAAGGCTTATAAAGGACTCGCCCGGTCGGTACATTCAACTGCCCTCACAAAGGCAGATGTGTCGTGCCCAGTAGTGAGATCCTAAAAAGCATAGACAACCCCTCCCCCACTTGAAGAGGGAGTTACACTTCAAGCCTTTATCCAACCCTCATACCCTCTCTAGTTTCCAGTAGCTCCTTCAGAGAGGTATAAAGCTGATTAGAGTCAACAACATGCATAGAATAAAGGTGGTCCCAACGCGAGCTACGAGATACGGAAGAAACATGAGACCCAAGCAACTCTCGAAACCTGAAAGAGTCATGGCAAGCAATAAGACCTGATATGACCTTAGGAAAACTCAGGTTAAGAATTGAAGCAATAGAATGGAAATCCTAACTAAATAAAATCGCCTCGCCATTACATGTCTCAGCTCTATCTAACTTGAGAACAAGCTAGACTCTAAGTTAGGGGGGTGATAACCTCCAATTTTGGATGTTTACCTTAGTCTTTTCTTTAGTTTTCCTTACTCTTTCTCAATTAGAATTAGCCTTAATCCCTAAATATTCCCTCTTATTGTAAATATACCATCAAACTAACTTTTCCTCTTTATATCTGCAGAAAAAGACATTAAAAAATCATAAAAGACTAAATCAACCTCAAGACTGCATGGACTCAAACGGTCCCAAGACCGCATGAAGCCAAACGGTCCCGAGACCGCATGAAGCCAAACGGTCCCGAGACCGCATGGAGTCAATCGGTCCCAAGACCGCATGAAGCCAAATGGTCCCGAGACCGCATGGAGTCAAACGGCCCCGAGACCGCATGGAGTCAAATGGCCCTAAGACCGCATGAAGCCAAATGGTCCCGAGACCGCATGGAGTCAAACGGTCCCGAGACCGCATGGAGTCAATCGATCCCGAGACCGCATGGAAGTCACACGGTCTCAAGACCGCATGAAGCCAACCGGTCCCGAGACCGCATGAAGCCAAACGGTCTTGAGGTCCAAACGGTCTTGAGGTCCAAATGGTCTCAAGATCCAAACGGTCTTGACGTCCAAATGGTCTTGAGGTCCAAACGGTCCTGCGGTCCAAACGGTCTCCAAACCATTTGGACTTCACTTAAGGCCTATAAATAAGATCCCAAGGGTCCATCACGAGATATCAAGTTTCAGACGTCCAAAGGCTGCCTCAATCACTCCAGAGCAAATCTGACTTCCATCCTCCGCCCAGGGGCTGCCGGTCTGAGACCCACACTCCATCTCGAAGCTGCTTTCTCTCTCTCCACCAAAGAAGGTGGGAAGAGGGAGATCTCGTCATCAAGCAACCTATGAAGCTGGTGGATTATTTCTCTCTCTCTAAGGGGTTGACTTTCCTCTCTCCTTTGTGGGGATGACGCTCTCTCTCTCTTCTTGCCTCCTTCTTTGTCCTAGTCATGAGAGAGTAGTCTCTCTCACTAGGGTGCGGGGAGTAGCCCCGCTACCCATGTTTTCATATCATGCAAATGTAATCCATAAGTTGTAATATAGAGTTTCTATCTTTTCAGTTCAACATCAAACGTTTAATGAATGCTTGTTGCTTGATCACCAACTTGTGTTATCTTTTATCTTTTAGTATGAATTGTCTACGTTTGTACTATTAGATTTGAAACTCGTTTGCTTGTTGGTTCTTGGTGCATGTATTCACCATGCATCTGTTTCGGTATCTAGGGGTGTTTTCCAAGAAGTGGAGTATACTCACTTCCATCGTTGCACTTTCATGCTATGAAATGGAATCATTTGACGTATGAAAGTACAGCCTTGATGAGTCGAGGAACACACTTTGCGGAGGGAATGTTGTAAAGTAAGTGACCATACCTATATGGATGGCTGGTGTTACAACATTCCCACTCTCCTCGTAGTTATTTATCCGAAAGGAAACTAAATCTACAAGGATACTAACTGATCTAACTCTTATTGCAGGTTATGCTTTTATGTTGCATGTGTTGATCCATGTGTAGTAGTGGTGAAAACTGATCACATCCTAGTGATTCCTTATCATTGTTAACAACCTAAGTTTACTTTCTTGTCTTTACTTTACTTGCACTTAGCTTAAAAACAACCAAATCAACCTTTTGATCTAAGTACCGATTATCAAGTGATTAAGTGAAATTCTAACGTTTTCCATCTTGTTGCTCACAACAAGACCGTTGTCCCGTGGATTTGACCCTTAACTATACTGCGATAAGACTTCCATGTATCTTAGCATACGTGGGTGGAGTTCTCTATCTAGTATAAGCAAGGCTAAACTTAAAGACTTACCATCTTTAGGATTTTTAGTTGGCGCACGCAATTCCACGTAAGTGGAAGCTCCATCAAGAGCCATCCGGCTGTAAGAACCCTATGGTTTGTGTGCATTATAAGAGTGATGATCATTACTCTACCTATTGTCCATATAGAGAGAAGGGGACCAACCCAAAGATGAAATGGGTAACCAAGCTAACACTGAATCCCAAAGTTTGAGTTGGGAACTGACATCTTCCTTTCTTGTAGGTAAAGGGAAAATGGATTGTTGATAGTGGCTGCTCAAAGCACATGATCGGTGAAATTAGCCATTTCAACAAATTCACAAAGAAGAAAGGTGGGTATGTTACATTTGGTGACAACAACAAGGGTAAGTTCATAGGTGAGGGTGATGTAGTTGATTCACTTTGCATCAAGAATGTACTTCTTGTGGACGACCTACATCATAATTTAATAACTGTTAGTCAACTTTTTGATAATGGTTATCTTGTTCTTTTTACCTAACTTGAATGTTTGCTTCTAGATTCCCTCTCCTACAATGCAATATATAAGGGAACTAGAAATGGTAATCTTTTATAGTATTGAGATTGACTCTATTAAGCCTATTGTTGGTGGATGTCTTATTTCCAATTTAATTGATATTTCTTTATGGCATCGTACACTTAGTCATGTAAATATGCATCAAGTCAAGAAGTTGAGCAAAAAGGATTTGGTAAAGGGACTTCCTAAATTGGATTTTTAAAAGGATGAGGAATGCCAACCTTGTACCCAAGGAAAGAAAACCAATCCTCTTTCAAATCCAAAGGAGTCCTTAGTACCAAAAGAGTTCTTGAGTTTCTTCTTATTGATCTATTTAGACCAATGTGTACGTAATTGTTTCATGGTAGTAAGTATTGTCTTGTGATTGTCGATGATTTTTCTCTCTATACTTGGACCTTCTTTCTTGTTTCAAAAAGTGATACTCTTGATGTTTTCTTGACTTTTTGCAAATGAGTCAAAAACAAAGCTTCTTGTTGGATTGTCTCTATCCACAGTGATCATGGGGGAGACTTCAAAAATGATTTGTTTGAATAGTTTTGTGAGGAATCCGGCTATGCACATAACTTTTCTTCACCTTGAAAACCTCAAGAAAATGGAGTTGTAGAGATACATAATAGGCACTATAAGAAATGTCTAGGATTGTGCTTCTAGAGTATGACACTCTAAAGAAGTTTTGGGCCAAAGCTGTTAGTACTTCATGTTTTGTGCAAAACCAGGTTTTTATTATTCCTTCTTTGAAGAAAACCCCTGTGATCTATGGCGTGGTAGAAAGACTTCTATTGATTTCTTTCATGTCTTTGGTTGTCCTTGTGTTGATTTGAACACCAATGATTCCCTTGACAAATTTGATCTGAAGTCTTACAAAGCTTTTGTAAGGACCCTGACCTTCGTTTAGGGTTTATCATGTTTGCTTTACTTAACCTTGATGCTTAGTTGCTTGCTAATCACCTCTAGTAGTGATTAGGGTTTGTTTGTGCCTTGTTGAGAGTTGGAGGTGCTACTTGAAATTAACCCAAGTCTAGGGTTTGTGGGCAAGTTTGTCACCTTGTGAGGTGTTCCTCCCTCTCCTTGCTTCCTCTTGAGTAGAGAGGAAGGTTTGGGCTCATTGCTTGAGTTCCTTTGGGCCTGGTTGAGCTTGTTGGGCCTTGTGGTGCCTTGTCTTTGCTTGGTTGAACCTTGTGTCGGGCAAGAGGAGGTTGTGTCGCCCAGGGTTGTGTCGCCCATCGTGATGGTGTGTCGTCTAAGTGTGTCGCCCGTGGACCTTTGACCATCTTTGACCTCGTTTGTGTCACCACTAGTGGACACTTGGTGCTTGATACTTGCATGTGGCAATGGCCTTGGACATGTGTTTAAGACATGCTAGAGTGGTGGTTTTTGCACATGGACAAGTGTCCTAGGTGGGCGACACCTTGCTTTTCTTTGCTTTGGTTTCTCCTCCATCCCCTTCTATATATGTGTTTCCTTTCCCTTGCTAAGGATCCCTTTAGTTCCTTAGTCTCCTTCTCCTTGGTGCACGACACACTGTCTTCTCTTACAAGCTTGGTGTCTGATCCTCCTTGGAGTCTCCTTCTTCCTTGGTGGTGCTAGGAGCTTGGAGCTTGCTTAAGGCGGGTTACATAACTCCTAACCCTAACTACATTACCATCTTCTATGTTCTTGTTCTTGTTGTTTATGATCAGCTATGATGTTGTTAGTTTGGTTTCCTTTCTTAGTTTCACCTTGTTGGCCGAACCTATGATCTAGGGTTTCTTGGTGAGCAATACTCCTTTCTCTCCTTAGTCTAGAGGAGTGAGCTTGAGTTCTAGTAGCATGAGCAATACCCCTCTCTCGTTTAAGTTGAGAGGTGAGCTTGTGTTCTAGTAGCTTGAGCAACACCCTCCTCTCACCATGGACTTGAAGGGTGAGCTTGGTAGTCATTGTGAACCTTGATAGGGTTGTTTCTTTGTGTTGCCCGTTTGGTGACAAGAGATGTGCAAGACCCCTCTCTCGTTCAAGTTGAGAGGTGAGCCATCTTCTTGATTCTTTAGGGTTTGGTGCCCTTGTGCTTGAGGTTGATGATGATCTTGTAGAGTTACATCTTGCCGTTATGATCTTGGGGGAGGTGTTGCCCGACAGCCCTCTTGACCTAAAACCTTGGATGAAACATGTTGAGTTGGTGACGGGTGTTATCCCTTGGTCCTTGCCTAGTGTGTGTGTCGGGCATCACACCCTGATGCACAACCTACCCGATACACTTAGCCTTGAGTTGGTTTGATGTCGTTATGCTTTGCTGGGGTGGAGCGTTGCCAGCTAGTCTGTAGTGGGCGTTACCCCCTTCTTAGTCTTAGCTCTGTGGGTGTGTCGGACAACAGCACAACACCTGACGTGCCATTGCACGATACGTCGTTGCTGAGCTGAACACCCTAAGTGCTCGTAACCAGTGGTGCCTGACACTGCGTTGTGCCTGACGCCCCTTGTTACCTGACACTGTGTTGCACGACACAGAAGTGCACGGCACAGGTTGCACATTACACCTGAAGTGCACGGATGGGTTGGTTTCTCTGTTGCCCGATATGGTGTTGCCCGTCATACCCTGGATGTCCGACACCATAGTGCTTAGTTGTTATGTGTTGGTCTGCCTACCCAGCATGGGTTGAGGGTTGGGCAATAGGGGACAATACCCTGCCCAATACTATCTGTGGTGAGGGTAGTGGACGCTATAGTGAGGGTCTTGTTCCTCGTTTGAAACCCGATATGTTGGATTCTATCATGTTTGGTTTATTATGGTAACTATTGATATGCTTGATATTGTAGATCACATTCATGTATTCTAACACGACATTTCTTGTGCATATGATCATGTACAATGTTGAGCAAATGATAAGCATGTAGAATGCCTTGCTTAATGATGTAACCTATGCTTATGGTCACAAATTGAGGCATGATTGATAAAGTATCTAACTATAAATGCCACCCTATGTTGATAGCATGGTCTTTCTATTAAGCCTATGATTATTGTGTATACTGATCATGCAGGTGATGCTTATCCAAGTAAAAAGGGCTATGAGGTATATATATGTGTTGAGTAACTCTGCTGTGATGGTTATTCTTGATATTGAGATAATCTGTATGATGTATTTGACTAAAGTGCTTGGGATTGCTACCCCATGTTGATGATGTAAGCCTTGAGAGGCAGTGGCACTATGTGATAAGGGATTGAGATCCCATTGCAATGTGATGATCCTTGAGATGGATCTAGATGATTGGAAAGAGGCCAAGTGATAACATGTAACGTTGGATCCTTGTGATGGATCAGGATGATGTTGATTACAATGAAAGCGTACTGTTGAGTTTCATACTGTTTATTTTGTTATAGTTTACATGTTATATAACTTGGTTGAATCTTGCAATCCATATAAAAGATACTAATTAATCACAGTGGAATATATCATATAGTTGTCCTGGCCATAGATCCATCATCGTCAGGAGTTGGTGATGGTGAAACAGGTTCTCCTACGGGTTAACCCGGAGCGCATATTGTTGAATATGCGAGGTTACTCCTAGCCTAAAGTGAGGAGTTAAGAGTGCAACTTCGGTTGTAGACTCCAGAGTGCGGATTCAGGCCCGTAGCTCAGTATGTGAAGAGCATGGTGAACAGGCCCATGGCTCAGGATATGTGATATGGGAGCATGAATGTGTTCATGGCTCAGAGCACGGTGAACAGGCTTGTGGCTCAGTTTCACTAGCGTCGATACCTGTACCGAGGCGGGCTAGGCAGAGGGTAGCCTGACCCTGCGGCTGAGGCCACTTAAAGCATGAGACTGCGGTCCTGCTTGGGTTGTACTCGTGCATTGACCACAAGGTGGGAGGTCATGGAGTCAGGCTCTTCCATTTGACCTTGTATGGCACCGGCTCCAGGTTTCGTAGCCGTCGGTTGGATTTGAACGGTACGGTTCACTTCCTCAGGGCATAATAATACGTAATCCAGCCGTATAGTTTTACTGCTTAAGGCAAAACATGGAATATTGGTTGAGGCCTTGCTTATGAAATTAATCTTGTTATACCTTGCAGTTACTTATATGTTCCTCAGGCTATGTGGTAAGAACTTATAAATATTATCTTGTTAATCATGTTCCATAAAGAAATACTTGAGTATATGCCTTCCGTACATTTTTGGTAAGCTTGATGGTATAAATAGCCTTGCTTTATAGACTGCTCTTGTTATGCCTTTATCAGTTATCTTCTGCTTTTGCTTTATCTTTCTGAGGTTTTGTAGTTTCGGTGGGGAGTTATGTTTCTCGCTGGGACTGTGTGTCTCACCCCGCTGGTTTACACCCTTTTTAGGTGTTCGGGCTAGACATGGTGGTGGTCGCGGAGTTGTGGTCGAGCAGCAAGACGAGCAGTAGAAGGCAAGAGACGGATATGCTGCTATTTTGGATGTTTTGTAGTAGAGTCTTAGAGTCATCCCTGTACTCTCAGGTCCTTGGAGGTGTTTTGACGTTGTTTCACGATGTATAGCTGTTGATGTTTTTGTATATCTTGCTGTTGGCCGGATGTGGGCCTTTATGTACATATAAACAGGTGTTGAACTCATGTTGGAACAGCTGATCCTCTAATCTGTGGACACGCATCAAGACTTGTATATGTTTATATAACCTGTTTGCTTGCAGAATGAGGACTTAAATGTGATAGTTTCTCAGTTTATCAGCTTTCCGCAATCGGTTTTAATTAACCCGTGTTTTTGATAATCTGTGGTTATGGTGATTTCCGCACATTTTCGCGTAACACCTCGTTGTTTGTGTGATAGTGGGATGTGTTGCCACGGCTTTCTTCCTTGGCTATAGCACTACTAGCAAGTCTTATAGAGTATTTAACATTGAATTGAGTAAAGTAGAAGAATCTATCAATGTTAGATTTTTTGAAACTAACCCCTCTATTTTTAAGAATGTTGTTAATGATGATGTTGTAGATGAGGTGATTCCTCACTTAAAAGAACTGAACATTATTGATAAAGGAAAGGAGGTGTTAGGTAATGAAGAAGAGAAAGAAGAAGAAAATAAGGATCCAACCCCTTGCTTTGCAAAGCATCATCCTAAAGAACTCATCATAGGAAATCCTTTTGAAAAGGTGAAGACATGCATTGCCTACAACAAAGAACAAGCAGACAACACCTTCGTCTCTCAGCTTGAGCCAAAAGATGTCAAAGATGCTCTCAAGGATGATGAATGGATCCTACCCATGAAAGAAGAGTTGGAATAGTTCAAGAAGAACCGAGTGTGAACTCTTGTGCCAAGACCAAGTGATAGAAAGTTCATTGGCACCAAGTGGGTCTACCGCAAAAAGCTTGATGAAAGTACAAAAGTGGTCAGAAACAATGCAAGGTTAGTTGCTCAAGGCTACAACCAATAGGAAGGTATTGATTTTGATAAAACATATGCACTTGTAGCATACCATAGTAAATTAGAATGTTGCTTGCTTTTGCTAATCATAATAATTTTTCTTCTTTATTAAATGGATGTTGAAAGTCTATTTTTGAATGGTACAATTGAGGAGGAAGTATATGTTGCTCAACCTCCCAGCTTTAAACATGATTATTTGCCTAACCATGTTTATTTGTTACAAAAAGATCTCTATGGTCTCAAACAAGCACCTCAATCTTGGTATGAGAAATTAAAGAACATTTTTCTAGACAATGGCTATATGATGGGCAAAGTCAATTTTACCTTGTTTCTAAAACACACTTCTAGAAATTTCTTGATTATTCATATTTATGTTGATGATATTATCTTTGGAAGAATTGATCTTGATCTTTCCAAGGAGTTTAGTGCTCTTATGCAAAGTGAGTTCGTGATGAGCATGATGGGGGAGCTTACTTTCTTCCTTGGCTTTCAAATCAAACAAACAAAAAATGGGAACTTCATCAACCAAGGAAAGTACACTAGTGAACTACTTAAGTGCTTTGGGATGGAGAACACTAAGCCAATGGACACCCCCATGTCAAACATTGCCAATCTTGATAGATATGAGCAAAGAGAGAAGGTAGATGAGAAGCTCTATAGAGGTATGAATAGAAGTTTACTTTATTTAACTGCCTCTAGACCTGATATAATGTTTAGTGTTGGCTTGTGTGCTCACTTTCAATCAAGTCCTAGGAAATCACATCTTACAGCCGTTAATAGGATTTTGAGGTATCTAGCCAAAACCCAAAATTTTGGACTATGGTATCCCAAGTCAAGGAACTTTACTCTTACTGCTTATGGTGATATTGATTATGCAGGTTGTTTCATTGATAGAAATTGCACAAGTGGCACCTGCTTCTTCCTAGGACCATGCCTAGCTTCTAGGTTCTCTAAGAAACATAGCATTGTGGCTCTTTCAACTACCTAGACTAAATACATTGCATGTGGAAGTTGTTGTGTCCAATAACTATGGATGAAGCAAATGCTCCAAGACTTTAACATTCATTTTGATACTTCTATCTATTGTGATAATATTAGTGCAATTAACCAATCTTGCAGTCATATATTACATAGTAGAGCTAAACATACAGAGGTATTCATCACTTTCTTCATGACCACATTGCCATAAAGGATATTTATATCACACATGTGGATACAGAGAATCAGGATGCAGACTTTTTCACTAAACCTCTAGCTAGAGAGAAATTTGATTTTATTAGATCAAAACTGCTTATAATTTCTCTTGATGATATTGACATGCCTTCTAGCTAATTTTTATCTTACCTATATATATTTGCTTAAAATTGATCATCACTTTCTTTCTATGTGTTATAGTTATCTTGTTTTCATGCCTTGTTTTGCTTGTTTTGGATATTTTTTGCAAATGAATGTTTTATCACAAAATAGTACCATGTGATGAGTGAAATGTTCCTCAATATGTCTAAAATGCATAATAGGTAAAGAAATAAATTCAATTAGCACTCTAGAGGCTAGGAATAAAATTTTCTAATTTTTGGACAGACTATCGATCGATCGAATTACTAACTCGACCGATCATTGGCTGAGGTCATGTGAAAATACTCGATCGGTTGAGTTTCCAAATCTCAAAACTTGATCGAATGTCGGGCTGGACCAAATTACAAAAGGGTATCAACCAACTTTTCTCCCTCTCAACTAGAGATAAGTCGACCAATCACGACCTCCAGCCTCCTTGACCTCCAACCCTAGGTTTGCACATCCTCTCAACCTCTGTTTGGCTTCCCTTGCCTCTTCCAGCACCCACCCATGTGGCTAGACGATATGTTGGTGAGGTTCTCTCTCTCTCTCTTTTAGTTGACCTTGCCTATCCATCTGTCTACATGGCTTCCAACCATAGGAAGAGAATCGTCCCTAGTGGTTCACCCTCGTCCTCCTCTACTCATCGCCTCTTATCCTTTGGTGACACCTCCTTCTCCATTGAAGCTTTAAATCAATACAAAGAGCTCCTTCTTAGGAACCCTTTCTCATTTAGAGCTTTGTTTGAACCTCGTCTAACCAAGAAGATGGTTATCAAGGAGGTTGTTGATTTGTTTTCTTCCCATTATCTAGATGCTTTGTGCATAGAATGCATGTGCTTTCACAATTCTATAACTATCACTAAGGCGGTCCATGAGTTTTATGCAAATATCAAATGGAACTATGACACAGTAGTGACACCTCCTAATACTTAGGTAATTCTAACTTCAGTGATTGTCGGTACCAAATTAACTGTCACTGAAGATTCCTTGAATATCGTTTTCAATGGTACTGAAGTTATAGACACATGGAGGGTTGATTATCTTGATTATTATAACTTGTAGCTAATATGAGAAAAAATCAGGGACACTTAATTCAATCATTTGATCCTTAAAAGCCATTACCCAAAATTCATTACAGGATGTTCATCGATCAAGTTACAAACCTAACTGATCCTTAATGGATTTTGAGAATGACTTTGATCGGTCAAGTTGCACATTCACAGAACTCGACTGATCCATGTATAACTAAAAACCAATTTAAGTGGATCGGTCGAGTTTCCACCAGGACAAGCTCGACTGATGGTTTAAATTGGCTTTATCACATAGTGTGATCGTTCGAGTTATCTTTATTGAAAGTCGACCGAATGCACTGTATGAAAAATGTAGAAAAAGAGATTCTAGTCATTGGGGAGTTGAAAACTCGAATTTATATCCATTGCAACCCTGAAAATGGCTAGAAAACGTTCATAGGTATTCCTACCCTATAGTGGTCACCCTCAGCTACATATAGGACCTATTGGAGTTCATTCCAAGGTTTCTCCTTCATTCTATTCAAGCTCCTTGCTATAGTTGAGTGCATCCAGTCCACTTGAGCCCCTTTCTCTCTCTTTATTACACTTCAATTTGTCATTTTGAGTGAGATAGGATCTGTGTGAGAGAGATACCTCTTTGTATTCTTATAAATCTCTTATAGATTCTCTTTTCCCAACCCCTTTCTTCAAAATCAAGTTGATGAAAGTTTCTCCAAGTGAAGGAGAAGGTGCAAGCTTCTTCAAGCTGTAGAAGAAGGTCCATAAAGCTTCTCTGAGTGAAGGGGGAGGACAAGGCAGAAGATCTAAGGAGCTGAGTGGGTGAATCCTTCAAGTTTGCAGACTCGTTGTAAGAAGGGGATCTCCTTGGTGAAGGCATCTAGCTTCTTGCAAGAGTGGGTAAGACCTTAGTGAGGTAATAGACTAGCTCTTGGATAGGTAAGACCTTGTTTGTAAGTTTTTTGGTCCCTTGACCTCAAAAGGAAGTTGGTTATCCTTGTCCTGAAAAAGGAAGGTCAATTGTATGTATTATAATGGAATCTAACTATATACGGGTTGCAAAATCCTAGGGCTTGACCTCTCTAGGTAGTGGAGTGACTCTCTCCTAGTTTGGAGAGTGGAACCACTCTAAAAGAGCTTGTTCAAGTGCTTGTTTCATTCTCTCTCTCTCTCTCTCTCTCTCTCTTTCTATGCTTGTTTAGATTGCCATCAAATTCACTATTAGCAATTGTGCCTAGTTGAAGTAATTTGAAGGTCTAACTATTTTTGTGCAAGTTTTAAAGCTCTATCACCCCCTCTAGAGGCCTAAGATCCAAAAAATGATTGAAAGATCACCATCATCTTCATCAGGAGAGGCATGCTCATTGTATGAAGAACTGTCAACATCTACTTCTAGATCCATATGAGTGGTATACACCCCTACAGATATATCATATTTTGAGGTTTGGAGGCTTCTAAGAGATTGAATTTGGCTGAGGTTTAGCAGTGCCTCCTCTAACTTCCGCATCAAGTTAGCTTCAGAAGAATTAAGATGTAATATGGGAGTGAGAGGCAGTATGTTGTCAAATGGGTGGACATGGGTATATCCAGATGGACTCACATAGGCTTGTGTGAGAGAGAAAGGAATTCTGCTTGGTTGAAGTTGTGTAATAGATCTATTGTTATCTGATGGTAGAGGTGTAGTTGTACCATAAATTGATTCAAAAACATTAGAGATAGACTTCCTAAATGACCTGGAGGCATGCTTAGGAGAGTGGTGGTGAGTGTCTTCACTCATAGTATTTGGAACATACGAGTTGCCATGTGAAGAATGAGAAGATAGGGAACAACAGAACGAGCATTGAACTTGTGACGTTGTTGTCGTCAGAGTGTGTGTTTCTCTTATTTGCATTGTCTTGCTTCTTCTGGAGTCTTGAAGTGAAGTAATATGTGATGTTGAACAGTTAGGATTTCATCAATCTTACATTTGAGGGCCAATATTTTGCGAGGAAGGTGACTTAGCTCACCTACTTGTTGTTGGAAGGAATGAACCTTCTTGTAAATGTCTTGCACATCCTTTATAAGTTTAGGAATAGCAAACATTTTTGCAGTAGTTACCTTACATGTTGTGTCAAAGTCATGGCCAAAAATACCACCCAATGTCTCAGGAGATTCAATATCAAAATATGATGAAGAATGGTGCTCAGATTGAGGTGGCATGCGAGAAGTAGAAGGTCTGGCAACATGATGATGGTGTCATGGTGGACCATATGGAACATCATGCACTTCCTACTATGGCAGAGAAGGTGGTCTTCTTGTAGAAACAACCTGAAATGGGGTGAAGGTGGGGATCTTTGCAGTGGAAGGAGGATCCCTACATACATATGATGATGTAGCAGTAGTCTTTGATACATTTGATGGAATCATTGAAGCAGTTGTACCATGCTCTAGTGATTCTCATAGAACTTCAAAGTCATTATGAAATGTAGCCTCGTATTCCCTTTCCTTTGAAATCTTTGGTAGAGGTTTCATGTTAGTAGTTGTCACAATAGGCTCTGGGCCGACTCTGCTAGATTACACCCTCTGTTGTGGTGGTAACAAAGAGGTTGTCTGGAGGAAATTGTTAATGAGCGCAATAATTTCATCTTCATAAAACAGTAACGTCTCTATATCATAATCTGCAAGCTTTGGTAAAGGAATGTATATCTTAGTTCTTGTAAATCGATAATGATTTTTTTCATTGCGGGGAACGAGAATGTTGGAGGAGGTCAGATATATAATCATGATGAAGTTGTCTCCTTGCATTTCCTTAAAGATCTTAGAAGCATTGGGTGTCCATGCGCTCTATAGATAAGGCTGACTAGACCACCCATACAATACTCCTTTTTTGAAGAAGAAGTAGATATTTCCAACCACCTATCAATTAATAGGCAGATGATGTTGACAGGTTTCCCTTCCATGATAAGAGAAAGTATATAGATCTCTTCATGAAAAATTTGCCAGTCTCTGACTTTGTGAAGAGAACATTCGCAACAATCTTGTGCATGATCCTCCATAGCCCAGACTGAACTACATATGCCTTGGATGCCGTCACTGACCCATTAGTTTAGACCAGTACATAGAAGCATTAAAACTCAAATATTATTTATCAAGTAGCCCAGTGCAAGCCTTGGTGGCTTCTTCTTCTGATCCATAGAAAATCTTGTTCAAGATTAGTTCATAGAGGACATAATCGACGTTGCTGATGTGAACCTTCAACTATCGATGTCTACTAGTGGGATAGTCAACTAATTTAGTTGAGACCTCTTAAAGAGAGGATATGAACTCCATAGTCTCTTCTGTGCAGGTTTTGGGTCTGGTGAAGTAAAGGTGAGATAGGTTGGAGTTGGTCAGTAATTCTTTCACTCTTGCCTTAATCCCTATTTCTTTAGAGTGGTTGTAAATATGAAGTGGGTGGGGTTAAAAGTTCTACTTCTCATCCCCTTGTATACCTCAAGATGGTATTTGTTATGAGGCCTGAATGTCCCATAGTAGGGCACTTCGAACTGGATTCCTAGAGGCACATCAGTTTTAGGTTCATTGATATGTGCTCTCTTTTGGCCCTCAGTGGATGGGGTCTCTTCTTCCCTCTCTTAAGTGTGTTGTCAACAGTTGTGGTGGTACTCTCTTGGTGAGCCATCACTATGAATAAAATATATAAGCAACATTGAATATGATATTAGAAAAAAGTTCATTGACCAATGTTGTGGATGGGTTTTCGACAGTTCAAAGACAATAAGAAGAAGGTCAACGGGTTGAGTCATTGATAGAAGAGAAAAGAAAACATCACTATCGAGGTACTTTATCGATATAAAAATCACATCGATAGAAATCAAGAGCAAAAGGTCGATAGGTCTGTCGACGAAAATGATCGACAAGGGCTTATACATGTCGATGAGCTGAAGTTCAAATGAACATCGAAAAAGAAGGGGAAGGCTATCATCTAGAAGCTATCGAAAAGACAAGTCAATAAGCACGTTGATGGTAAGAAGTTAGAGCGGTAGCGCTTCACATTGATTATGATGCAATAAGAAATTCTTATTGTGGGTCTTATATTTATAGCTAAGTGTTAAAGGTGGTGAATCATAATCAGGTATATGGATAACAGATCCAAATATGTCGAGCGGCTTATCAGATCGACAACTATACAAAGCAAGGTTGATAGGTTTGTCGATTTTGTGGGTCGACAAACTTATCAACTCCTGATGTTGTCGATCAAGGTGTTGATGTATCGTCTATAACTAAGTTACATGATATCGATGGACCAACTATTCTACTGTCAACCTAACTCAAAAAGAATCGATAGGTGGGAAACGTTATGGGTTTTCAATTGCTATGTCAATATCTTTGTCCATTGGTCTGTCGATGGATTGATCAAAACTGCTCTAATTGAGGTCGGAAAAAAAATGGATCAAAAATTAGGGCGATGGATCATGGTAAAGTGATCATCATCCCATCATCATTTGGAAAATCATTGGTCCATCTTGATTTTAATGGAACACATTTACAAGGATAATGTTTTGTGAAGGAAAACAAAAGCATTGAACAAAATAAACAACTTGAAAGAAAGTGGTGAAACAAAGATAAATGATTGGGTTGCCTTCTAAGTAGCTTGTTTATAGTCATTAGCTTGACTCTTGGATGTCTTATTCATCATACGGGGCGTCGAGAAGTTCCATGTCTACCTTCCTAGTGATAACTCCATCTTCATAATATCTCTTTAGGTGGTGACCGTTGACTGAAAATGTGCCTGACTTCTCGCTGTGAATGTCCATCATTCCAGAAGGATAAATAGTTATTACTATAAATGGGCCAGCTCAACGAGAATGGAGTTTTATTGGAAAAGGGCAGAGTGTAGAAATGTACAAAAGTACTGTGTTGCCTTTAGAAATGTCCTTCTACTTGATGTGAGATCATGCCAAATCTTGGTGTGCTCTTAATAGATCTTGGTGTTCTCATAAGCATGTAGATGGAGTTCTTCCAACTTCTGTAGTTGTAGGAAATACTTTTCTTTTGTGATGTCAACATCCATGTTTAGAGCCTTGATTGTCCAAGAAGCTTTATGTTTCAACTCTAGAGGAAGATGGCATGATTTACTGTAAATAAGATGATAAGGAGTCATTTTGATGGGTGTTTTGTAAGTAGTTTGATACGCTCAAAGAGCATCATCATGTTTAGAGGACCAATCTTTCCTGGACTTTCCCACTGCTTTATCCAAGATTTTCTTGACATGTCTGTTAGAGACTTCTACTTGGCCAATAGTTTGAGGATGGTATGGGGTAGAGATCTTATGTTTTACTCCATATCGCTTCAAAAGTGCTTCAAATTGTTTCTCAATAAAATATGAACATCCGTTGTTGATGACAGTTCTGGGAACTCCAAACCTTGGGAATATACTTTTTGTGAAAAGGTGCATTACTGTCCTGGAGTCACAATTGGGTGATGGTATAGCTTCCACCTATTTGGAAACGTAATCAACTGCTACTAGTATGTACTTGTTTCCAAAAGATGGTGGAAATGTCCCCACAAAATTGATCCCCCAAACATCAAATATTTCAACCTCAATCCATTCGGCTAACAACATCTTGTTTCTTTTGTTGACGTTATCAGTGCATTGGTATGCATCACACTATTTGGCATAGGCATGAGAGTCCTTAAAGATAGTAGGTCAATAGAAACCAAAGTTTAGAATTTGTAAAGTAGTGTTCTTGGCACCCAGATGTCCTCCATAGGGAGTTGCATGCCATTTTTCTAGGATAGAACGATATTCATCATGATCGACACATCATAGATAGACGTTATTAGCATATTTCTTAAATGGAAATGGATCATCCTAATAGTTCTTCTCCAGATCTAAAAAGAACTTATGCTTCTTGTTGTATGTCTCCCAGGGGGCAATTGTTGGCACGTAAGGTAATTATAGAAATCAGCATACCATGGTGTTACATGGTCAAGAGAGTGGATTAGTCATAAAGATTCATCTTGGTAAGATTCATTGATAGGTATCAACATCTCCTCTTCAACCCTTATGCGAGAAAGGTGATCTGCAACCACATTCTCATATCCCTTTTTGTCAATGATTTTGTGATAAATTCCTATAACAAAAGGGCCCACTTGAGGAGGTGAGGATTAGTATCCTTTTTCAGCATGAGATACTTTATTGATCCATGATATGTATATATCGTCACCTTTCCTCCTAACAAATATGACCTGAATTTATCAAAATAATAGATGATGGCCAACATTTTCTTCTCTATTTTTGTGTAGTTGACTTGAGATTCATCAAGGGTTTTGTTGGCATAATATATGACATGGTGCTCTTGTCCTTCTTTTTCCCTAGGATAGCTCCGACGGCATAGTCGCTAGCATTGCACATTAGCTAGAAAGGGAGGTCTCAATCTAGAGCTTGCATAATGGGTGTGGTAGTTAGGGCATTCTTGAGAGTGTGAAAGGCCTTCAGACAATCTTCAACAAATATAAACGATGTGTCCTTCACAAGCAGTCTAGAAAATGGTTTTGCAATCTTTGAAAAGTTTTTAATAAAACCATAGTAGTATCATGTGTGTCCCAAGAAACTATGAACAGAAGAAATCGATGAAGGAGGTGGAATCTTGGAAATAGCCTCTATTTTTCTCTTATCTACTTCTATGACTACCTCATATACTTCGTGTCCTAGGACTATCCCCTCTCGTACCATGAAGTGGCTCTTCTCCTAATTGAGAACCAGCTACTTTTCTTTGCATCATTGAAGAATGAGGGATAGGTTCTTCAGATAGTGTTTGAATGACAACCCATAGACTAAGAAGTTGTGCATGAAATCCTCCATAATCTCCTCTATCAAATCACAAAATATAGTGGGCATACACCTCTAAAAGGTGGTCGGGCATTGCATATACCAAAGGGCATATGACGGAATGCATATGTCCCATAAAGACTAGTGAAAGTGGTCTTTTCCTAGTCATCCGAGTGGACGGGTACCTGATAGAATCCCGAGTACCCATCTAGGTAGCAAAAGTGTGAATGGTGTGCCAGTCTTTATAAAATTTGGTCAATATATGGGAGAGGTAAGTGATCCTTGCATGTTGCTACATTCAATAGCCTGTAGTTGATGCACATACACAAACTAGTCACAATGTGAGTGGCCAGTTCTTTGTCATCATTGTCCTTCACCACCATCAACCCTCATTTCTTGGGGACCACATGTACTGGGATCACCTAGTTAATGTCACTGATGGCATAGATGATACTAACATCTATTAGCTTTATGACTTCCTTGTGTACCACCTCACTCGTTTTTTCATTCAGTTTCCTTTGACCTTGCACACATGGTTTTGTGCCTTCTTCAAGGTTGATTCGATGCATGTAGATGGTTGGGCTAAGACCCTTGATATCATCTATATATTATTCAAGGGATTTTCTTTGAATCTTGAGTTTAGATATAACTTCTTGTTGTTGTTGGTCAGAAGATAAATGTGCATTGATTATCACTGGATTCTTCTTTTCATCATCAAGAAATTCATACTTCAATCCCTCAGGAAGTGGTTTGAGCTATAGCAAAGGCTTTAGAGTGGAAGTGTCTTTCAGTTCTCGCTGAAGAGAAATGTATTTGGCAGTTTGATGAAACCTTGAAAATTCTTCTTCTTCTACAACTTCTAAATAAGCCAAAATTTCCTCCATTTAGGATTTGTGATCCATAAACTAGGATTAATTAGGGCCCACATCAAATGAACTATGATTACATTGTGTTCTTGAATTTCTACACTCAACTTACTAAAAAGTCAGCAAAATAACTCGTATCCATTAGTGAAGGACCCTTCATATGATCAAGCACATTAAAGTCAATGGATTTGTTGCCAATTCTTATAGTGACCAGCCCATCTGCGACATCTATTAATGCACTAGCTATAGAAAGAAAAGGTTACCCGGAGATCATCGGACGCATATGGTCTTGAACCACATTGATGATGAAGATATCACAAGGAATGAAGAAATTTCCGATTATGATAAGGACGTCTTGAACCACACCAGCTGGCCTAGTAAAGGAATTGTTGACCAACTGAATCCTCATGTTAGATTTGATGATATATATTAGGCCTAACTGGGTGTTAGGCTATGTGGGATAAGGCTTATACTGGAACCCAAATCTATGAGGTTGTACCTAGAGGAAGTGTCTTCAATGAGAAATGGGATGGTGAAAGCTCATGGGTCCTTTTGTTTTTTCGGCATGGAGGATTTATATAATGCGAAAGCCATTCTTTCAAGGCAAACTATTTCTACCTCACCTCTCTTTCTCTTCTTGGTGATAAGATCCTTCAAGAACTTGGCATATGTAGGCATCTCGTCAATGAAATCCAGAAGGGGGGTGTCTAAGTGGATTTTCTTAATAGTGTCTAGGATTTGGTGTATCTCTTCTCAAGTTGTGCCTTGATCAAGCAATGAGGAAAGGGTGCTTTGGGAGGAATTTTAGATGTTTTAAGGGATGGAATAGGGTTTGATGCTCCTCGTGATTTCTTTGTTACTGGAACCTTGCCTTTGTTGGAGCTATCTTCTTCAATAGGTGTCTTTTCTATATGTGGCATAGAAGAGGTGGTTTCTGAATGAAGTGTAGCCATCATGGAAGTTTTGTTCTTTGAATTTTGTTTAGTACTTGAAGGAAATTGTTTGGTTGGTCACCCAATAGAATCGGCAATGGAGGCCACTTGTTGATCAATCATCCAATTGTGGTGTTGTAGATCACTTATCTGAGTGTTCACAATGCCCAACTTTATTTGCATCCTTTCCATCAGATTATTTTTGTGCGACGTGCACTCTCCTAATTTTTCTGTCAAGGAATGCAGTTCAGTTATGGATCTTTGATGTTTTTGAAATAAATTCCCTTTTTGTTGTCCATTGAAGTTTTCTTATTGTTGTTGAGGTTGAGATCTATTATTCTGTGATGTGGGTGGAGCTCCTCTTCCAAAATCTTGTACCCTGCCCATGGATTGAGATGTTTAACTCAATTGAAAGGAATTTTCTATTGTAGAAGTATTCCCATAGGAAAATCTAGGGTGATCTGGTCGCTTGTAATTCACATAAGACCCATTTTCTACTTGAACAGTTGGATTATCTTATGCTTGAGTGTAAATACAATCATCTATCCCATTACCCCCTTCTCTACATTGACACATTTTATTGTGGCCTCAGTGAAATATCGTGAATTGGCTTCCTTCAGGTTCTGGGCGTCGATTACCATCCTTTCAAGTTTATTATTCATGTTTTCGAGAAACTTTGAATCTAAATAACTACTAACGACTAATATAGTTGTTCTAGAATGTGTATCATAATCTCATTCTAGTTGAAGTATAGCCATATTATTGATGATTTCTTAGTGGTTTCACCATCATGCTTCATAAAGTCGCTCCTAGATGCAACACTTAGATATGTCCTTTATGTGGAGGTGAGGCCTTCATAGAAAGTGGTAATGATAAAGCCCTCATCGTAGTCGTGATGTGGGTAGTCTCTGAGATACTCCTAATATCTCTCCCATGCATCAAACAAACTCTCGAAGGGTTTCTGCTTGAAATCAGTAATCTTGTTCTTGCACCTGACAGTCTTCTCGATAGGATAAAATTTGTTCACAAATTCTTCAGACAATTGTTATTAAAATGTGATCCCTTTTGGGGAAGGTACCACTATAGAGCCTTGTCTTTTATAGGGAAATAAAACCCCTTCACTTCTTGAGGGACCATATTCATCTTGAGGGTGTCACAGAGGTTTTTGAAAGCATTAATATGATGGTATGGGTTTTCTTCAATAGAAGTTCCTCTAAAAGTCTAATGTTTAATCAGATTGATGAAAGCATGATTTAAGTCGAAGTTTTCCACTGGTATGCAAGGAAGGACTATAGGTTCCCTGATTTCATTAACATGACCAATGACCAATGATCGGAGTGAGGGCCTATTTTTAGGAGCATTGCCAGCAGGTGGTGATTCTATTGCCATTGGATCGTCGAGGAGAATATCTACATCTAGAAATTTAGCAAGGAACTTCAGTGTTGAAAGGAAATGATAATTAACTACCTATAAACAAAATATTGAATGGAGCATAGTGTGGGACTAAAAACATAAACAATACTTTGGTAAATAGATAATTTGAAAGAGATGCTAATAAACTTTTTGCAAAATTAAAAAGTAATGACTAGTGCTAAGTAGACTACAAGTTCTTAAAGACTATTCATTGCCTTATCCTTGGAAACATTGCCAAAAGTTGATCGCTATTTTTAGTGAGTCAAAAGTGTAAACATGATTTTCCTGTCAAAGATATTAGAGCTTTAATTTATACCTGACTAGAGGAGACGTCTGCAACTCAATATGGAGTCTATTGTAGTAGTGTGGGGTTGAACCCAGGCATAAGGATAATAACATAAAAAATGAAGCAGACTTCCCTTAGTCTAATAAACCAAATAAATGAAATTAATGATGTTCCAATTAAGGAGAAAATTAATCTAATTGAGCAGTAAATCTAAATTTATAGAAAATTAAAGGAAACAAATAAAGATAAATTTTGAAATAATGATAAAGAGACTAGGATTGAGTTTCACCAATCAGACCAACTGCAACCATGTAAAACCTTCACTCCTAGATTATATATTCTTAACTTATTTTGCAAATAGTCATAAACGATATATGTTCCTTCCTTCTCTCGAGATCTGGGTAGATTTTTATATGAAGGGTTCTCTTTATCAAGATAATAACCAAAAGACCAAGGGAAGATTGTATGACTTTTGCTATAGAAATTCCTCACTCTCGTGACTTGTTACTCACCTATACAGATCTCATTGAAATTATTCTCTCAAACAATATTCATATCAAACATCACAAGAAGGTAGCTAATCAATAAGTGATGTAGTAAAACAAGAGTATAGAAAAACAACTTTTAAGAACACATGCCATGAAGTAGAAGAATGAACAATCACATGGTTGGGAGGGCATGACGACTACTCCCAACCCAAGTTATGGAGTTTAGCCACGCATGGCACAAGAAAGAGAGAGATTACAGCTTAAATAAGTCATGATAAGGAAAAGAAGAGAAAGAGGTTGCTACAAAGGTAGGTTGAGTGATCAATCTACCAACCTTTTGACTGATCAGAAAAGAGGTCAATGGCTATCAGTCAATAGCCAATGGCTGATGGATCTTCTCCTTCTTGTGATCTTGGCTTCATGCAAGCAGGTTTTTCGGATCTGTTGATGGTGGTAGATTGAGCTACTAAGGAAGAGGATGACATCCAGTTAGGTTGATGGATCTAGATTGGTCAATAGCTCTTGTCTTTAGGCTCTAGAACTTGGTGGTAGCCTTTTGGCTTGATAACTCTGAGAATCCGAGATCGTTTGAAGTGATGCTTTGGGGGGCTATTTATGGGCTTTGACTTGTGCCTTATCGATCTGTTTGGGTGTCAATGGAGTGGTTTTCCGACATGTATCCATCGATCTTTGAGGGCATCGACAGGGAATCTGTTGACATGGTCATCGATATCTGGTCTTCTCGATGAAGGCATCAAGGGCTTTACTCATCGACAGGGTTATGTCAGTGTAGATGTCGATGAGTTCAGTTTTCGATGCTTCCTCAATAAGTTTTTTGACCTTCTTACTCATCAGGTCAGTGCTTGATGAATCTATCAAGGATAACTCAATAAGTTTTGTCGACTCTCTTCGAGGAAAGGTTTAGCTATCGACCAACTGGTCGATGGCCGGCAGGAGTTTGTTGATTTTTGAACGATCCAATTAGAGCGTCAATGATTACTCTTCAATTTTACCAATTTTGCACCGAATTCCTTCACATATCAACAAAAACTTAATTAAAGCCTAACATTTGGTAAATCATAAGTAAAATGAACAAAACCAAACATCCAAACACTAATTTTGATGATTTTCATAAAAAAGGCTATGAAAAGTGCAACAAAATTGATGTTATCAGTTAGGCATATAAAGTATAATAATTATGCATGTTGATCTCTACATTAAGAAATCCTAGACAATTTTGATACTCATGATATTCATCATTCTATATTAAGTTAATTGTAAGGGGATTCCATTTGATTATTATAGCATGGGAAATCGGAATGAGGTTAGCATTATACCTCACTCAGAAATTTTATAGCTTTAGTATAGAATTCGTACTATAACTTGACAACAAATAATTAACCATTTATTAAGGTATTGGGGGTTTCTCATCATTATAAATATAGATTCTTGTTTTGGACTCTAAGCTAGCAACATATAAGAGAAATTTCATAGAAAATTGGACCAATCATCATCATCTATCCATCAAAGGTATATTCCCTCTCCCCATCTTGGTTCTATACTAAATTAGTGAGACAAAAGTATCTAGGGTTGAGTATTGGGTCAAGTTCAACCTGACCTGACCCATGCTCAACCCATAATTTTTAATGGGTGGTACCCACACTTTAATATGGGTTGTGTTAGGATCTAGGTAAATCCAAACCCGAGGACCTAAAGACTAGACCCTATAATTATAGAGAGAGAGAGGTCAAGAAGTGAGTATTTCCTAGTACATGTAATTTATGTGTTCTAGCCATTAAAATGGCACTAGAGTGTGTTAATAAATTCTAGTCATAAGGATTGAATCAATAGTTTATATATTAGACGTCTTTAAAAAAACACAACCATATCTGATGTAAATTATAAGATGCATCAATACATCATCCAATTGTTTCTGCATTTTCTACAGCTTCCCTTAGACTGGGAAATGCACGTATCCTTCAGTTGGATGATCTATAAATATGAAATTGTGTTAATTTTTATGCAGATCTTATGAAAGGGGTATATGCCACATCTATAAGGTTATCAATCCATAGAATAGTACAATAGTTTTAAATGAAGATGAGTAGCTATATGTACTCATGTACATAATTTTTTTATCCATATATATGTGTGTGTGTTTACATGTAGTATACCAAAAGTATATATATAATATTTCATATTAATCACATACTATTTGGCATAATTATTTATTATAGTTATATGTAATGAGAAAAAAATAATTAGAAATGCATATACATAACTCTTGATTGTCGTACTGATAAGGCCACAATTCAATGGACATTGAGCCATGTCAAAAAAATTTCTTTTGGTAAGTTAGGAGGTTGTTTTATTCAACCCTCCCTCATCTTACAGGGACAGAAAATAAAGGAATTACATTTCATGAAAACATAAATGTGGTAAAACTTCTACCATTATAGAGATAGGGATAAGGAGGACCCATAGGGTTGACTAGAGGGTCTATGTACTATGGATCCTCTTTATAGTTTTTGAGGTGATTCTTGGACAAAGCATCTGCAAGACCATTGTGTAGGAAAATATGGGCACATAGTAGGCAGCGGAAACAAAAATTTATCTATTCATATTCCCCAGAACAACAAGATCTCGTCAATAACTATGCAACAGAAAGGATAGTTTAACAAGTTCATACCTGGTCCTGGAGCAAGTCTAGTGAAAAAAACGGGTCTGTAGCAACTATCGGTCTCCACCATGGACAACAAGCTCAAACAACAACAATAGTAGCTCCTCCATAGACCGCAGGTTGATGTTATCCTCCTAGTGACGAGAAAAGGCCACCTTGCCTCTATAGTAGTCTACAGAGACCACCTAGAACTCCTACTATTCTACTAGAACGGACGGGAAGGAGTTATCCCCATCTGTTAGTGTACTAGTCACCAACCCACGCTCCCACAATTTTTCTCAGTTGTTATCTCCCTCGTCATCACTTTCTATTTAGGTAGAACTTACTTGGGCTCTCTTGGTTGCCACAAACACAAAGGATAACAATTTTTAGAGTAACTAATTCTCAATTGTGTGTGTTGAGAAGCCCCAATGTGCCCCTCTTCTTATAAGAGGGTTAGGGTTTGGGTTCCCAGTCTGTGTGGGAGTAGAAGGGTCCAGGATTTTCATGAATTTTGCATCCTGCAATAGGTAAACTGATCAGCTAGTATTGTGAGTCAATCGGTTCACTCAGTGAGACAATCATTTCATAGTGTTTCCAATCGCAATTGAATTTGCAATTTGTTTGCAATTAATGTCCAACATTATTTCCTTGTACCAATGGAATTGAACAAGTGAAACGATCAACTATTCTCATGATCAGGAAAACCACCAGAAGCTTTGGTTGGTATGACCAAACCGATCAGTTCACTAGGTGAACCGGTCGTCTCACCAACATGAGCCAATCGGTTCACCCAGTGAGCCGATCGGTTGGTGTCCTGATTCATGTGAAATTTAGCCAATTCAATTTTCAGTCAACCTGACACTCCAACCAGTTAGTCCAACTCTTGAACTTGATGATTCTAAGTCAAGTCAGTTAATTGTTGGTTTAATTGGATACCTAAACATCTTTAGTAATCAGCTTAAACATCATTCATGGATAAACTCCTCTTTTAAGTGACTTCCTATGTGTGTGACCCTATAGGTTCCATATCACATTGGCAGTGAATGTCCATAACTAGCTTATGACATCACAAGCAAAGAGTGGTGCCTAGTCGCACATCAGTGTTACCCAAGTGAATGGAAAGTTGGAGAACAACTTCAACCTACAATTTGTGTAAGTTTTTATAGTGATTGTATAATTCCTTTGTCTCTAATATCCATATTGAAGTCGAGGCATGGAATCGTCACCCTTTCAATGTTCAATCCATGTTCCTTGAACCAAGAGTTGATTGTCTGAGATATATGTGACCTCAATATCATAAATTGATTCACACGTGCATGCGCATGTGTTTCTCAGTCTCGCTTATCAAGTGGCCAAGATATCATACTCCATTAGGAGGGACAAATACCATCTACATCACTCATAGTCAGTCCCCATGTGTCACATCTACCCAATCATCGCCATTATGGAAATCCTTAATCAGGTTTACGTTGGATGATGTCAAAGTGTACTAAATGACATGTGATGAGTGTAGTGAGTTCAAGTCTAAGAACCACAATCACCACCTTTACTATGAGAGATGACTATGACCACCATTGATGGTTTCCATGTGTCACTCTCAAGGTGGGTTTGTCTGATAGACTATTCTCTAACAAGTATATGTGTGCTTGATTTGATATCACATGTCATGACTAATGAGACTGATGGAGCTTCCACTTATGTGGAATTTCATGCACCAACTAAAAATCCTAAGGATGGTAAGTCTTTAGGTTTAGCCTTGATTATACTAGATATAGAACTCCACCCATGTATGCTAAGATACGTGGAAGTCTTATCGTAGTATAGTTAAGGGTCGAATCCATGGGACAACGGTCTTGTTGGTTGCAACAAGATAGAAAACGTTGGAATTTCACTTAATCACTTATTAGTTGGTATTTAAATCGAAAGGTTGGTTTTGTTGTTTTTAAACTAAGAACATGTAAAATAAAGCAAGCGAGTAAATTTAAAGAAGTTAAACAATGATAAAAGTCACTAGGGTGTGATCGGTTTTCACCGCCATTACACATGGATCAAGACATGCAAAGTAAAACATAGCGTGCAACAAGAGTTTTAATCAATTAGTATCTTTGTAGATTTAGTTTCCTTTCGGAGAACTAACTACAAGAAGTGTGGGAATTATGCAACGCCAGCCATCCCCGAACGAATGGTCAACTACTTTGCATCATTCCCTTCTCAAAGTGTGTTCCTCGACTTACCAAGGTTGTACTTTCACACGTCAACTGATTCCATTTCATAGCATGAAAGTACAATGATGGGAGTGAGTATACTCCACTTCTTGAAAGACACTCCTAGATACCGAAACATATGCATGGTGGATACATGCACCAGGAACCAACATACAAACGAGTTTCGTATCTAATAGTACAAACGTAGACAATTCATACTAAAAGACAAAAGATAACACAAGTTGGTGATCAAGCAACAAGCATTCATTAAACGTTTGATGTTGAACTGAAAAGATAACAACTCTATATTACAAACTATGGATTACATTTACATGATATGAAAACATGGGCAGCGGGGCTACTCCCCGCACCCTAGCGAGAGAGACTACTCGCTCATAACTAGGACAAAGAAGGAGGCAAGAAGAGAGAGAGAGAGAGAGAGCGTCATCCCCACAAAGGAGAGAGGAAAGTCAACCCCTTGGAGAGAGAGGGAGACGATCCACCAGCTTCACATGTTGCGTGATGACGAGATCCCCTCTTCCCACCTTCTTTGGTGGAGAGAGAGAAACCAGCTTCGAGATGGAGTGTGGATCTCAGACCGGCAGCCCCTGGGCGGAGGATGGAAGTCGGATTTGCTCTGGAGTGATTGAGGCAGCCTCTGGACATCTGAAACTTCCCTCCCTTTGGTTGGACCCCTTGGGTCTTATTTATAGGCCTTAAGTGAAGTCCAAACGGTTTGGTAAGTTTTGGGTCCAAACGGTCTTAAAAACCGTTTGGACTCTAAGACCGTATGGAATCTGAAACCGTTTGGACTCTGAAACCATTTGGACTCTAAAACCGTTTGGTCTCATGCGGTCTCGAGACCGGTTGGCTTCATGCGGTCTTGAAACTGTTTGACTCCATGCGGTCTTGAGACCGGTTAGCTTCATGTGGTCTTGAGACCGTTTGACTCCATGCGGTCTTGAGACCGTTTGACTCCATGCGGTCTTGAGACCAGTTGGCTTCATGCGGTCTTGAGACCGTTTGACTCCATGCGGTCTTGAGACCGGTTGGCTTCATGCGGTCTCGGGACCGGTTGGCTTCATGCGGTCTCAGGACCGTTTGACTCCATGCGGTCTCGGGACCGGTTGGCTTCATGCGGTCTTGGGACCGTTTGACTCCATGCGGTCTTGAGACCGGTTGGCTTCATGCGGTCTCGGGACCGTTTGACTTCATGTGGTCTCGGGACCGGTTGGCTTCATGCGGTCTCGGGACCGTTTGACTCCATGCGGTCTTGAGACCGGTTGGCTTCATGCGGTCTCGGGACCGTTTGACTTCATGCGGTCTTGAGACTGTATGGTTCTTTTGTGGTTTTTTTCATCTTTTTCTGTAAGCAAAAAGGAGAAAAATTAATCTAACAATTTATTTGCAATAAAAGAGGATAGCTAGGGATTTTTTCTAATATATCTAAAGAAGAGTGTAGAAAATGGAAGAAGAATACTAAGATAACATCACGAAATTGGAGGTTATCACCCCCCTAACTTAGAGTCTAGCTTGTCCTCAAGCTAGATAGAGCTGAGGCATGTAATGGTGAGGTGATTTTATTTAGTTAAGATTTCCATACTCTTGCTTCAGTTCTAAATCAGAGATCTCCTGAGGTCTTATTAGAGCTTTTGCTTGTCTTAATTCTTTCAGGTATAAAGAGTTGTGCGGATCTCAGGTTTCCTCTAAATCACGTAGCTCGTATTGGGACCACCTTTTTCCTGATGTTATTATGTGCATGTCATTGACTCTAATCAGTTTTGTACTTCTTTTGAAAACCTATCGGAAACTAGAGTGGTTATGAGGGTTGGCTAAGGGCTTTTGTGTAACTCTCCCTTTTAGTGGGAGAGGGATTATCTATGCTTTTAGGAACTCACTACCGGGCACGACACATCTGCCTTCATGAGGGCAGCTAAATGTACCGGCCGGGCGAGCCCTTTATCAGCCTTTTCATATATTTGGAGACCTTAGGATTTCACTACCGGGCACGACACATCTGACTTCGTGAGGGCAGCTGAATGTACCGGTCGGGTGAGACCTTTATTGGCTCTTCATATAAGTCCTTATGCATGGCACAACTCTCATGATTTTATTCAACACTCTGGCTTTTATTCAAAAACTCACAGGCTTGGGATTTGGATATTTGGGTTTTTGGTTGGGCGGCCAAGCCTCTTTTATTGAAAAGAAGAAAATTATTCTTAGAATTTCCCGACATGCACTTATTTTCTGGTTGGTGGTGCACTTGCGAGGTTCCTTGATTTGGATTTCACTGATTTCCCTCCTGTCCTTGAGAATATTTGGCTTGCTTCGGCTTTGATATTGACTTGTTGAAGAGTCTGATGTAGAACTGAAGCAAAATCATGAAAGTCAAGCGTGAAGGAAATTTATTAACTCACCGTTACATGCCTTTATTCTATTATTGTTCTTATTCTTGAGGACTACTAGATTCTTAAGTCAGCAGGGGTTGATCTTGATCCAAGAGGGATGCTATGCTATATGAGTGGGGTTTATTATTAGGAAATCTAAAAAAAACAAAGACTAAAAGTGTAAAAGAATTTGTACAGAAATAAAAAGGGAGAATTGAGAAGAAAGGTTTGTAGAAATGATACCTTGCCCTTGTCCAGTGTACTCCCCCCCTAACTTATCACTCACTCTGTCCTCAGAGTGTCAAGGTGATAGGATGAGAAGTACAAGGACAAGGGCATCCGGCTTCTGTTAATCCTTTGTTTGTGCCATGTGTGCGGAGCAGGTTAGCAGCGAACTTTCTGCGAAGGGTGTGGTAATCCACATCTGTCATATCCTCTATTGGTCTTTGAAGGGCCATGATGGTGTACATCCAGTAGAGGACATGGAAGCCGCAGTCATTTGACTGCCGAATCTGTTGTGGACATTTGTGGTTGAAGGTTGGGCGATGAAAATGTTCTTTTTCGTAAGCACTTGTGTGCTGACTTAATAAATCGATTAGTTTTTCTGCACATTCCTTCACCACTACCTCTGTGGGCATCTTTGGTGTCATTATATAATTCTTCTGCCGGGGATTGAACTGGATTTCAGAACTGTTGTAGATGATAGTTGTTCCTTCAGGTAGGTTGGTTTCCAGAAGCATCCAGTGCTCATGATAAAGGAATGTGAGCATGATAAACTTCGGTGTTGTGTGTTGTAGGAAGGAAATGAGCACCGCAGTTGTTCCGAAGTTTTTTAGCTTTAATAAGTCGTCCTTCATGTAGGGGGATGCCATATAAGTTGTAGGGTAATTTTTTCTGAGAAGGAATTGATAAGCGGCCATTAAGCTTACGGACATGGACCCTTTTATTTGTAAGGTTTCCCTTAGTGCATCTGCCATAACCAAAATATCGCCAGACATGAAAACTAGGTCATCATTCTCGGCGTAAAGCCTTGACATGATGAGACAGAGTTCATTGTCAGAGAGGGTTGTGCAAGCGGCGAGGTCAAAATACGGGAAAGTAGGTTCTATGGCAGATAGGGGCACCATATGTGATGAGGATCTCCTGATGGATGTCCCTGATATCATGTCTATTTCCCTTTTTTCTTGTGACAGATCGAAGATGGACGGGTCCCTTTTTGTTTGCTCGGGGGCTTCGGCTGGATGTTTGTTTTGCTCCAACTCCTTTAGGGTTTGTCTGAAAGGTCGCCTTTGCGGATGTTGGATTGCCGAAAAGAGGTAGCGGGGGACATCATCTGGTGCCATTGTCAGGTCCTTGAAGAACCGTCTATCACAAATAAGTTCCATGGCATAACGCCCACGTAGGGAGTGAAAGTCTTCGGTGACCAGCTCTGTAAAAGGGATTTCTTGGTTCAACGCTTGGATGTGACGTATGGTGCAAAAGGTGCAATCCCCAGATCCTTCGATAGCTTGGACTGGTGGGCTAATGATTTGGAACCAGGGTTGATTCCAATCTTGGCGGAGGGATGGGCGTGCAGCCCAGATTAACTTGAGAAGCCTGAAAGGTATGCATCGTGCTTCACCTGCTTCTTCTCCAACAAAATTTATTGTTCCAGCTGGAAGCTCATTGGCACAGAAATTGTATACCTTGGCATCCTGAGCCTCAGTGTCCACAATCATGAACAACCAGTGGTTGGAGACTTGAAAAGGCACTGTTAGATATCGTGCTTTCCGTGTTAAACCGGAACGCATCCGCTCTATTGACTTTGCTCGTATTTCTTTGTATAGCAGGCCGATAGATAGAGCAGGTGAGGCGTTAAAAACTGGCTGCTGCCTCTTAGGGCTTCTGTACACTTCTATACAGTTGGCGAGTAGGACACGGAAGATTGTCATTGGCATTGTGGACCGTGGTCGTGGGATGTTGTGAAAGTCTTCTCGTATCAACTTGCGCTTAGTTTTTGTGTTATGGTAGATGATGTCTTCCCCCGCTTTGGCATCTTCGACAATAGTGTTCAGTATAAAAATGTCATGAGCATCTAGTGTGGAGATGGCCGCCATATCTAAGTCATGCATCTTATGCGGTAGAGGTGGTGGCGGGGGGAGCTCCTGCAGAGGAGGTGAGGAAGGTTGTTCCAGGACTTCTGCATAGCCTTGTAGATCGTCATCCGAGTCAGAAGCAGAATTGAGTTCTTCATCTGTATCTAGTCGCACTCGTTCTGACTCGTCCTGGTCATCGGGGAGAGGCACTGATTTATCAAGTGCTGAGAAAGGTTGAGCGGTTGTTGCAGGTGGGCTTGCGCTGGTTCCTAATATACATTGGTGGAACTCAGCGAAGGTTGCATTTTTAGCATACTCCCCGATGGATCCCAGAGCAGAATAATCAAGGAATTGGTCCCCATATGACATGTTTACATTTTCGTTGTGGGGGGACTTGGGGTGATGTCCACCTTCTTGGTGACCTTTGTCGAAACCTTTCTGAGAAGGTTCTGCTGCTTGGCCTGGGTCCTCTCCATTGTCAGATTTATCACCTGAGGAGGTGGTATCATTGTTCGAATCAACAGAGGAGTCGGAGTCTTCTTCGTCGTTGTTATCACCATCTTTGTCAACCGATGCCTTTTCTGCTGGCTGCTTGTGTGCGGTCTTTTTGCACTGCCGATGGACGGCTTGTAACTCATCGAATGCCACTTGCACATGCTCGTGTGTTTCAAGCAGTGCATCGTGTGTTTCTTTGAGGTCGTTATATCGGCCCTCGGCGGAGAGGAGTCGTACTATAAGATCTGTTACTTGAGCACGTAGTTACTGGATTTCATTATTTGTTGACTCTTCTTGGCGATTGTTTAGGTGTGTGAGGGTGCTGCTGATGGTGTCCAAGCGCGTGCTAAGAGATGCTTGTTGCTGCTTGAGCTTGTGGAGAGTCTTGGGCAGAGGTTGAGTCTGCGTAGAGATCTCATCGACTTGCTTAGCCATCGCTTCTTGATGGCGCTTCGCTCCAAGGACCAGCTCGGGCAAGTTGTTGTAGTGGTTGTTGATGTGATCAACTTGCTTAGCCACCTCATCTTGTCGTTGCTGAAAACCTTGGAGGATGTTGGGCAAGGCACGGTTCTGTTCGTCGATTGTGGCCACTTGTTTGGATAATCCATGCACACAAGAAAAAATAGAATGTAAAATGTTAGAAGGATCGGTGAGGAGGTTTCGGATGACGTCAAATTGATGTCTGAATTCCTCACGGATATTGGAAAAGGGGACCCCAGAGGTGGAAGGGTGGGGTGGCTGGGGTCTGTGTGGGAGGGTGGTAGTGCCTTGCGGAAGAGACGTTGATGGTGCCGCGAACTGCATGGTGACTATGTATGTGGTCACCAGCGGTGTCGGGGTGGTGGTGGATGAGAAAGGTGGTGGTATCTCTGGTGAAAGTGGTGGAAGTGATAGTGATGGGGGAGGGATTGTGGAGGTGGAGGGGAAAGTGGTAAAGTCGGGCATATGGGTGGAGAAGGGGGAGCCCGAAGGGAAAAAGGGTGAAGAAAAGGATGTGGGTGGTAGTGTGGTTGTGGTTAGCTCAGCATTTAGACTCATAATGAAAGAGTCTAAAGATGAGGTGGTGATGTGATCGTCGGGGAGGGGGTTGTCTGCTGGATGTGGTTTGGAAGTTGGTGTCCCCACAGCTGTTGATTCTGTGAAAGTCTTGTGGATGGTCGTTTGACAGGAATTTTTGTTGTCTTAGCTGTCGGGGCATTGATGCTGAGTTCAGTCTGTCCTGCCTTTATTTTCTTTGTTAGCGCTTTGACCGTAGCTAAGAGTTTGGTAAGCTCCTCGTCAGTGAAGAGGAGCTTTTCCTTGTCGTAATATGTGAGCTCCGGAAGCAGTAACAGTGTTCTAGATGATTTGACTGTAGGGTAGAAAATGTAATGTAGTTTCGCAGCCTTCTCCTTGATAATGAAGGAGTTCTTCAAGGTTTGTTCGTTGGTGAGGATGTTGCCCTTTATTTGTGTGCATCTGGGTAGAGGTCTGTCCATCTTGAGATATTTGATGATGGATGTGACATGACCCCCCATGCAAATTTCCTTCCCCAGGGAGTAAGCAGATAATTTCTAGATCATATGTCGTCCAATGTTGACTGGCATTCCATTTAGAATGGACCAGAGAACAAAGAGATCCGAGATTATAAAAATTTCCTCCTTCTGTCCTGGGGAAGAGTGCGCCTGTGAGGATTTTGTGTAAGGTGCGCACTAGTCCAGAATGTATATTCGATGCTTTGCATGTCTTCGCATCATAAGTGGGGAGTCCAGTCAAAGATTTCCAAAAGCTATGCCTATTGAAATTAGGATTCTCAGTTCCCACAGCCTTGGCTTTCTTTAGATGCTCGTGGTTGTCAATAAAGATTTCATTCAGTATATTTTTTGTTATGACAACCTTGCTGTCGAAGAGATTGGTGACCAGCCTACAGTCACCTCCATCCCGTGATCTATCCATGATGTCGATGGGCTCTTTGTGAAGAAAGGTGAAGAATTCAGTTGTGGGTTCAGAATATGAGATCTCAGGTACCAAACACAGTCGTACAAGGTTGGCTTTGTCTAGCATGTTGAAAATTCGGTCATGGATCCCCATCTTAAGTAGTATGCTGGAGTAGACGTACTTTGTGGGTTTTAGGATTTTGTCGGTGGAGGGGGCGGTGTGTATGTAGAGGTTTTCTGGTGGTGGTGCTGTGGTGGTGACGGGAGGGAAAGAAGGAACAGTGATGGTTGCGGGAGCTGCAGCAGAGGTGGTGATTGGTGGAGTGTTTCCTGCCAGGGTTTGCTCCCTTGCAGTGACATGCCGGACCTGCTTTCTTACTCTTTTCTTAGAGGGTTGTTCGGTTGCGGTTTCCTGGACCTTTCGTTTCCCCTTTAATTTTTCAGGTGGGGACTCATCCTCGGGGTTTGGCATGTATTCCGAGCCTTCATCACTAGAGGATATTTCTATTTATTCTTCAGGCACCTCAGCTAGACATTTGTTGAGGTGGTCAACATCACACAAGACATCCATGATCTTGACCTTTAGTGGGGCCTTTCCAGTCTTGTTGTAGTCATCTATGATTTTCTAAAGTTTGTCCCGGTCTTCCATCATTTGCTCCTTTGTCCAGAAAGGAGTTTCATCAGATCATGTGGCATGCTTAGTTGGTGATGCCATTTCTGAAAAGTGGAAAATCATGAGTAAGAACAACATGCTTAGAGGAAGAAAAAAAATGGATTTTATTTGTATTTATGTGGTTTTATATTTTAATGAAACTTAAGTGATTGTGGAAGGCCAAACGGTTTCAAGACCATTTGGTCCCAAACGGTTTGAAGACCGTGTGGTCCCAAACGGTTTCAGGACCGTTTGGTCCCAAACGGTTTGAAGACCGTTTGGAAGGTGAAACGTCGGGAAGCGGCCGGAAAAATAGCGGCGGAGTCGGTGGCGAAAGACGAAGGCGGCGAAGGTGAAGGCAGAGCCGACGGCGATGCCGTAGATGGTGGCAAAGGTATATAATATGGTTGCGGAAACGAAAAGATCGAATTGGTTGCCGCGGTGGCACATACAGGCGGCGGCGATAGCGGGACTACCTCGCGGTTGTTGGTGAGGGTGACGACGAAGCAGGAGCTGCCGACGGTGGTAGCGGTGACGAACAGGGGTGGCGCGAGAGAAAACGAAGGCGCGTGGAGTTTGTCAGAGATGGTGGCGAAAAGAAGGGTTGCGAGGTGCGCGGGAATGAGATTCTGGGAGATGGAACAGTGCTTGTGCAGGGGGTTTAAAGAGCTTGGGAGTCGAAAGGAAGAAGGAGAAGACTGAGGGGGTTAGGGTTATATTTATAGGGATCGGGGGTTGACCCTACAAAATCTCCAGGTCAAACGGTTTCAGGACCGTTTGGTCCCAAATGGTTTCAGGACCGTTTGGTCCCAAACGGTTTGGAGACCGTTTGGTTCCAAACGGTTTCAGGACCATTTGGTCCCAAACGGTTTCAGGACCCTTTTGGTTCTAAACGGTTTCAGGACCGTTTGGGAGGGTTAAGGTCGAAAGGATTTTTATATTTTTATGTTTGTTTTGGTTATGTGAAATTTTTATATTTTTAGAAGATAAACCTAAGGTAAATAAAAGAATGGAAAATAAAATAAGAAGCTGAAATCTTGGGTTGCCTCCCAAGTAGCGCCTGGGTTTTACGTCGCTGGCTCGACGAAGCTTTGATGGTGTTATGCTGACCACGTGGCATCTCTTATTTCGATGGTGTGTCTTGGCATTTTATCTGCTGGAGTGTAATATTTTTTCAAATGATGGCCATTGACCGTCCTTTCTCCTCTGTTATTGTCGACAATTATGACAGCTCCAGTTGGGTATATATGCTTTATGGTGAAGGGCCCAGACCATTTTGTTCTGAGTTTTCCAGGGAACAACTTGAGCTTGGAGTTGAAAAGGAGCACTTTGTTGCCGATGGTGATGTCTTTTCTTTTGAGATGACCGTCATGTCACATTTTGGTTTGTTCCTTATAGATCCTGGCACTTTGATAAGCGGTCATTCGGAGCTCCTCGAGCTCCTGCAGTTGGAGTTGTCTATTTTCTCCGGCACTTTTAAGATCAAAATTTAGCTGTTTGATGGCCCACCAAGCTTTGTGTTCCAGTTCCACTGGAAGATGACATGACTTCCCGTATACCAAGCAGAACGGGGTTGTCCCGATTGGTGTTTTATAGGCTGTTCGGTATGCCCAAAGGGCATCGGGAAGCTTGGTTGACCAGTCAGATCGGTTTCTGTTGACTGTTTTTTCTAGGATCGCCTTTAGTTGTCTATTCGTTACCTCAACCTGACCACTGGTCTGTGGATGGTAAGGTGTTGCTACTTTGTGGTTGACTTCGTACTTTTTCAATAGGGCCTCAAAACTTCGTTCCAGGAAATGGGTCCCACCATCTGATATGACAGTTTCGGGGACTCCAAATCTGGGGAAAATGATATCTTTAAACAATTTAATAACTGGTTTGGAATCGCTGGACGTCGTGGGTGTAGCTTCGACCCATTTCGAGACATAGTCCACCGCAACCAGGATGTAAGAGAAACCACAGGAAGAAGGAAAAGGGCCCATATAGTCTATCCCCCACACGTCGAAAAGCTCAATTTCTTGCCACATTGTGAGGGGCATTTCGTTCCTTTTGGATATGTTACCAGAAAATTGACATTTGTTGCAAGATTTCACAAAATCATAGGAGTCATTTGCTATGGTTGGCCAGAAGAAACTAGATTGCAGAACTTTTATAGCGGTTTTCTTTGCACTCATGTGCCCCCCCCCGTGGGTCCTGAATGGCAATGTTCTAGGACGGGGGTGATCTCTTCTTCCGGTAAGCAGTGACGGAAAAGTCCGTCAGCACAAAGGTGAAACAGGTAAGGTTCATCCCAATAATATTGCTTTATGCCGTGGAGGAATTTCCTTTTTTCATGGTGGGAAGCGGATGGGTGAATGATTCCTGTAGCTAGATAATTGACAATATCCGCATACCAAGGGAATCCATAAGTAACTTTCATCAGTTGGTCGTCTGGAAGAGAATCTCGGATAGGGATTTTATCTTCATCTTCAACTTCAATGTGACTCAGATGGTCGGCTACGACGTTATCCACTCTGCTTTTATCTTTAATCTCCAAATCGAATTCCTGAAGCATCAACACCCAACGGATAAGTCTGGGTTTAGCATCTTGCTTCTGAATTAGATATCGAATGGCGGAGTGGTCA
The DNA here is from genome assembly GCA_963693085.1 of Alisma plantago-aquatica. NCBI lineage: Eukaryota > Viridiplantae > Streptophyta > Magnoliopsida > Alismatales > Alismataceae > Alisma > Alisma plantago-aquatica. The sequence continues at coordinate 534,816,209 of OY856409.1, forward strand.
GTGTAAACGATAACCTTGGATCCAATCAAATAGGAGCGGAATTTCTCAAATGCATAGATGACAGCCAGGAACTCCTTCTCTGTAGTATGTAGTTCTTCTGTGCTTCATCTAGTGTTTTAGATGCGTAGTAAATTACGTAGGGTTTCTTGTCGATCCGCTGTCCTAACACTGCCCCTATGGCGTAATCGCTAGTGTCGCACATGATTTCAAAAGGTTGCGACCAATCTGGGGCTCTCAGAATAGGTGCAGAAATCAAAGCATTTTTTAGAGTTGAGAAACTTTGCATGCATTCTTGTTTAAAAATGAACTCGGCGTCTTTAGTCAGGAGTTGGGTCATGGGTTTTGCTATTTTAGAGAAATCCTTAATAAATCTTCTGTAGAACCCCGCATGACCCAAGAAAGCCCTTACGCCTTTTATATCTTTCGGTGGCGACAGCTTTGAGATAACATCGATTTTTGCCTTATCGACCTCGATCCCTCAGTCACTCACTCTGTGCCCGAGGACGACACCTTCAGTTACCATGAAGTGGCATTTTTTCCAATTCAGTATAAGGTTTGTTTCCTCACAACGTTGTAAAACTTGTCCAAGGTTGATTAAACAGTTATCGAAAGAATCTCCGTAAACTGAGAAATCATCCATGAACACTTCCATTACGGATTCTGTTGATCCTGTGAAAATGGCGGACATACACCTTTGGAAGGTAGCGGGTGCGTTACATAACCCGAAAGGCATTCTTCTAAAAGCATAGGTTCCAAAAGGGCAGGTGAAGGTAGTTTTCTCTTGGTCTTCTGGGTGTATGGGTATTTGGTAGAACCCGGAATAACCATCTAGATAGCATAAGTATTTCTGATGAGCTAAACTCTCTAGGACTTCATCGAGAAAGGGCAGAGGGAAGTGATCTTTCCGCGTGGCTTTGTTCAGTTTCCTATAATCGATACACATCCTCCACCTTGTCACCATCCTAGTGGGTACTAACTCATTTTTGTCGTTAAGCACGACAGTAGTGCCTCCCTTTTTAGGAACTACTTGGACGGGGCTGACCCATTGGGAGTCAGAGATAGGGTAGATTATGCCAGCTTTTAGTAATTTGAGGACCTCCAGGTGAACCACCTCTTTGAGATTAGGGTTCAGCTTCCTCTGATGTTCGCGTGATGGCTTAAAGTCTTCAACCATGGGTAGTATGTGCATGCATAAAGCTAGATTTATGCCCGTCAAGTCAGTTATCTTATACCCAATGGCCTTTTTGTGTTTCTTCAGCTCATCCAGAAGTCTTTCTTCCTGGTCTTCTGTTAAGGTGGAACTGATGATAACCGGACATAATTTTTCCTCGTCCAAGAAAACATGTTTAAGCCCCCTGGGTAGGGTCTTCATCTCGGGAGCCTTAGGTGGCTCAGTTGCTTCTATAATGGTGACAACTTTGAGTTCTTCAAAGGTGGCCGTCGGTGCTTCTTTGGCCTTCTCTAAGTGTTGCAGACACTATTGAACCAACTCATTTGCAGAGAATTCGACTTCTGGGTTGGTTAGGACATTCTCCAACTCGTCCGCTGGCTCAGATATTTCTAATTGAGACATTTGTTTTATTACATCTAGAAGAAAAAACTCCTCTTGGATGTTGGGGCCTTTCATGCTATTGAGGACTCAGAATTGAATTGCTTCTTTTCCGAGCCTTAGAATGATGGTACCAGCTTCAACATCAATAAGCACCCTGGCAGTAGCGAGGAAAGGTCTGCCAAAAATTATCGGGTATCTCAGATCTTCCTTAATATCCATGATGACAAAGTCGCACGGGACATAGGCATCCTTGCCTATCCTAACTAGAATATCTTCAATAATTCCAAGAGGTGCGGTGATTGTAGAGTTAGCTAATTGAATTGTCATTGCTGTAGGCAGCAATTCGGTGAAACCTAATCATTTGCACATAGAATAGGGCATAATGGATATGATGGCCCCTAGGTCAGCTAATCCCTTTTTGGTTGATGCATTTCCAATGCAGCATTGAATTCCGAAGGAACCTGGATCCTTCTTCTTCTTTGGCATTTTATTGAGGATGATATCAGAGGTGGTTTGGGCAAGCTTGACAGTTTCTTGTTCCTCAGTGATGTACTTCCTTGATAACAGAGTTTTGAGGTATTTTGCCCAAGCTGGTACCTCAGAGAGGGCATCAAGGAGTGGGATATCGATGTAAAGTTTCTTCATCGCCTCCTTGAATTTTTGGAACCCGGTATCCATTTTCATTTCTCGCAGTCTTCCTGGATATGGGATCCTTGGTTTATACTGTAAGATTTCCAGCTCTGTGGACACTTGTTCTTTTCCTTTGCCCTTTGCATTCTCTATGGGCTTCTCCGTTCCTGGCTTCGGGCTCTCATTTGTCATAAAGGTAGGTGTATCATCATCATCAAGGGTGATCCTGGTGGTTTCATGAAGGGTACGTCCAGATCTCGTAGTAACAGCATTCAACTGTTCAGGCATGTTCTGTCTGTGTCTAGGATTCGATTCAGGCTGCCCTGCAAGTGTGCCTGCTGGAGGCTTCATTTGTGTAGCAATTTGGGCAAGTTGAGCCTCTACTGCCTTTTGTTGAGCTTGTTGATTAGCAAGCATAGTCTGTTGAGATTGCAGCATCTGCCTTATCAAAGTCATCTCATCCTCTGGCTGAGAAGGAGTATTCTTTTGAGGAAGTTGTTGTTGTCCTTGTTGAGGTTGTTGCGAAGGAAGCGCTAACTGAGGTTGCTGCAATTGAGGGTGCAGCTGTGGGTGGAGAGGAGGATGATTATACTAATAGTAGGTAGATGGATTCCTGGGGTAGTTGGATCTTGGAAAGTTATTCTTGGGGTTCCCTTGATTTTGATTGAAGTTGCTTGGGAATCCAGGTGGCAACCTACTGGAAGATCTGCCCTACGTCTGGTGTTGTGGATTTGTGGTCCCAGTAGGGTTCCTGTATTGGAATCCTGGGTGGTTCCTTGGTTGATTAGGATTATAATAAACTTGTCCAGGAATGGAATGAATAGAACTGACTTGTTCTGGCAATTGCTCTTCAGATTGGTCAATGATTGGTCCGTACTGTTGTGATGGTGGATGCATATCCATCATCACATTGTAAAGCATACCGCATGAAAGAGTTGGATGATCAGATGCATGACAGGCTTCATAGGTCCCTATGTCAGCCTTGACCTGTTGAACTTGAGAATTTTTCTTCTTGTCAAATTCTCCAAGAGAAGTTTCGAGAGCTTGTTGCTTATGAGCTATGGTTTTCAAGGCTTCAGCAATAGCCTTCATCTCTATTGATTCTTCAGCTTTATAGACCTTGAGGACTCCTTTTCCAGCTGATCGTCCCCAGTTGGACTGATTCTCAGCTCCGAGTGTGACTATTTTCCAGGCATTCTCATAATTCTTTCTCATAAAGTTTCCTCCAGATGAGGAATCCAGAAATTTCTTTATGTCATCACTCACTCCTCTATAGAATGTTTCTATTAGTTGGTTTTGGGAGATGCCTTGATGAGGGCACTTTCGCAGAAGCTCTTTGAACCTTTCCCATGCTTCAGCAAGTGATTCTCCGGGAAGTTGAGAGAAGTGATTAATCTGCCCCCTGATCTCGTAAGTCAGTGAAGGGGGGAAAACTTCTCCAAGAACTTTTCTTCCAGGGGAGCCCATGTGGTGATTATTGGCTCCCTGTCAAGCGAGTTATACCAGCTCAGAGCTCTCCCAGACAGAGTGAAGTGAAACAGATGAAGCATTATTGCATCGAAGCCAACTCCAGCATGTGGGACCAGTCGGCACAGTGCCTTAAACCTCTTCAGATGATCCATGCAGTCATCTCCAGAACCTCCAGAGAATGAGATGCCTTGCATGATCTGAATCCATTGGGTCCGGATCTCAAAGTTGGGAATGTTGATGATCGGAGGTCGGACTGGATGGTTGTCTTCGTAGTTCTTTGGGACAGCATAATCCCTCAACTGTTTGTTCCTTAGTTCCAACTGAGTAGCTTGGTGTGCTGCCTCATTTTTAGCTCTGATGCGGGCCTATTCTTCTGCACGAATCTCCGCTTGAATCTGAGCACGAGTATCAACGATGAGTTGTGCTCTTTGAGCGGCGATGGCGGCATTGACCCTCTCCGTCACCAATGCAGCCTGGCGTTGATCTTCAGCCATTTTCCTGGCTCTTTGGCGATTGAGTCTAATGCAGTGATGGAAGCTTCTCTCTACCTTAGAGTCGTACTCTGGATCAGGGGAGAATCTGTGGTTATGTGATGATTCCATACACATTTTCTACCTGAGTAGAGAAAAGAAAACACCTTTTAGATGATGGCAAAAATATAATGATTTCAAGAAGATATGGATTAATGATTGAAAGAAAGTGAAAAACCCTAACCAACTAGCAAGATACTAAATGAAATTAAAACGTTCTGTTGTCCCCGGCAACGGTGCCAATTTTTGATGGAGCTTCCACTTACGTGGAATTGCGTGTCAACTAAAAATCCTAAGGATGGTAAGTCTTTAGGTTTAGCCTTGCTTATACTAGATAGAGAACTCCACCCACGTATGCTAAGATACATGGAAGTCTTATCGTAGTATAGTTAAGGGTCAAATCCACAGGACAACGGTCTTGTTGGTTGCAACAAGATAGAAAATGTTGGAATTTCACTTAATCACTTATTAGTTGGTATTTAGATCGAAAGGTTGGTTTTGTTGTTTTTAAACTAAGAACATGTAAAATAAAGCAAGCAAGTAAATTTAAAGAAGTTAAACAATGATAAAAGTCACTAGGGTGTGATCGGTTTTCACCGCCATTACACATGGATCAAGACATGCAAAGTAAAACATAGCCTGCAACAAGAGTTTTAGTCAGTTAGTATCTTCGTAGATTTAGTTTCCTTTCGGAGAACTAACTACAAGAAGTGTGGGAATGATGCAACGCCAGCCATCCCCGAACGAATGGTCAACTGCTTTGCATCATTCCCTTCTCAAAGTGTGTTCCTCGACTTACCAAGGTTGTACTTTCACACGTCAACTGATTCCATTTCATAGCATGAAAGTACAATGATGGGAGTGAGTGTACTCCACTTCTTGAAAGACACTCCTAGATACTGAAACATATGCATGGTGGATACATGCACCAAGAACCAACATACAAACAAGTTTCGTATCTAATAGTACAAATGTAGACAATTCATACTAAAAGACAAAAGATAACACAAGTTGGTGATCAAGCAACAAGCATTCATTAAACGTTTGATGTTGAACTGAAAAGATAACAACTCTATATTACAAACTATGGATTACTTTACATGATATGAAAACATGGGCAGCGTGGCTACTCCCCACACCCTAGTGAGAGAGACTACTCGCTCATAACTAGGACAAAGAAGGAGGCAAGAAGAGAGAGAGAGAGAGAGAGCGTCATCCCCACAAAGGAGAGAGGAAAGTCAACCCCTTGGAGAGAGAGGGAGACGATCCACCAGCTTCACAGGTTGTGTGATGACGAGATCCCCTCTTCCCACCTTCTTTGGCAGAGAGAGAGAGAAAGCAGCTTCGAGATGGAGTGTGGATCTCAGACCAGTAGCCCTGGGCGGAGGATGGAAGTCGGATTTGCTCTGGAGTGATTGAGGCAGCCTCTGGACATCTGAAACTTCCCTCCCTTTGGTTGGACCCCTGGGGTCTTATTTATAGGCCTTAAGTGAAGTCCAAATGGTTTGTTCAATTTTGGGTCCAAACGGTCTTGAAGACCGTTTGGACTATGAGACCGTGTGGACTCTGAAACCGTTTGCACTCTGAAACTGTTTGGTCTCATGCGGTCTCGAGATCGGTTGGCTTCATGCGGTCTTGAAACTGTTTGACTCCATTCAGTCTTGAGACCGGTTGGCTTCATGCGGTCTTGAGACCGTTTGACTCCATGCGGTCTTGAGACCGTTTGACTCCATGCGGTCTTGAGACCGTTTGACTCCATGCGGTCTTGAGACCGGTTGGCTTCATGCGGTCTTGAGACCGGTTGACTCCATGCGGTCTTGAGACCGGTTGGCTTCATGCGGTCTCGGGACCGGTTGGCTTCATGTGGTCTCGGGACCGTTTGACTCCATGCGGTCTCGGGACCGGTTGGCTTCGTGCGGTCTCGGGACCGTTTGACTCCATGCGGTCTTGAGACCAGTTGGCTTCATGCGGTCTCGGGACCATTTGACTTCATGCAGTCTCGGGACTGATTGGCTTCATGCGGTCTCAGGATCGTTTGACTCCATGCGGTCTTGAGACCGGTTGGCTTCATGCGGTCTCGAGACCGTTTGACTTCATGCGGTCTTGAGACTGTATGGTTCTTTTGTGGTTTTTTTCGTCTTTTTCTGTAAGCAAAAAGGAGAAAAGTTAATCTAACAATTTATTTGCAATAAAAGAGGATAGCTAGGGATTTTGTCTAATATATCTAAAGAAGAGTGTAGAAAATGGAAGAAGAATACTAAGATAACATCATGAAATTGGAGGTTATCAGAGACTCTGTCATCAACCAACCTACACTCCAGACTTGTATGTTATTATTGTCTATCTACCTTCCACAGAAACAACTGAACAGGGACATAAAAAGAATGTACATACTCTTAACATATGTATGATCTAATTGTTCAAATCACGTACTTGAAGACACACATATTAAGTGTTGTCTTTCTTTAGACATTGCTTATGTTTCCTCATTATCTCATAACTGAGTGAAACAAAATGAATTGGAAGCTTGCCTTTATTGTTATTAATCAAATCATTTATGTAATATGACATCACAATAATCATATGATTGGCTCTTTAGTTATACCATACCAACAAACTCCCACTTTCACAATAATATGATAGGCTCTTTGGTTATACCATACCAACAGAATTGGAAGCTTGCCTTTATTGTTATTAATCAAATCATTTATGTAATATGACATCACAATAATCATATGATTGGCTCTTTGATTATATCATACCAATAGACTCCCACTTTCACTTAGAGCCAGTCACCCACAAATCATATTCATAGTGATCTCAACATGTCTATCATGTTTCTATTGTGCAAGTGCTAATCCAGTGGGTTAGCAACACTTAGCTTTTGGTATGTATATTTCATGTTCCTCATCTCTTTTTTGTATGATTTCTCGTATGAGACAGAACTATCGTTATATGGTATATGTTATTCCTTTCCTAACCATTAGCTCCATTATTTGTCATAGTATCTCTATTGTGTCATCAATGGTTGGAACATCTTTAAGTTCATCATATGAACTTCTATATCCATATAGTATCCACTCTTGTGTTCATAACACTAGGATATTTGACTTCAATTGTAATTGAATTAATGGCATGTAGTTTGGAACTCTTCCAACTTACAACTCTTATTATAAAATTAAACACGTTTTATATTGCGATCACTTTCTATCATTTAGGAAGCTTGCATTGGTGTAACCCCTTACACCCAACTCTTCCTTGTTGCCTTGTTCTAGCAACTAATCCTTTAGTTCTTCTCAAGCTCTAATGGAAATCATTCAATGACATTCCAATGACCCTCATTGGAATCTAATATCATCTTGTCATGTCCAATACATGCAAGACTAATGGGATGAGTACATTAGCAACATGATATATCTATATTCATGTCTTTCCATTTTTCATAGGAATTGGAACATTGGATTCTTTATAAACTAATCCCATCTATATGGATAGATTCTTTCTATTAAATCCTTCATTCTGAACTTTTCAGCATCTTGCTATTATATGTGCTCATACTTTATGAAACTTTCAATAACTATCTTTATAGATTCTTGATCCCTATCATATAGGACTTTTTACCTAATCCTTCATTTTTGAAGGTGTTTTCCATGCCAGGTCTCAATACTCATAGTATTGATATGCTATTCCCCATCATCACCTGGAATATTCATATGTGCTCCCACTAAAACTTTTGTAATCACAGATTTCATCTTTTGTCTTGATTCAAGTCAAACTCTTTGACTATCTTGTCAAGTCAAAAGATCCCATCTCTAAGATGATTGTTTCAATCCCTAGATTGAAGTTTGTAGATTATAGACTTTATTTGCATTAATGAAGTTATGAAACCTTTATGTTGTGTCATGTACACATTCTTTCATATATTCCTTTTAAGTAATGCAGTTTAAGCTTCATATGCCAAATCTCATACACACAACCACCCCATAGGGTATCACATATAAACATGTAACCCTATCATCAGTGTGGCATAGCATAACTACCACCATCAAGATCTTGGTTAAAGCTAGCACATGGTGTAACAGATTAGATCAACTTAATAGGGTATCGGTTTAGCACCATAGGCGCGTCGGACAACCACACCATGTGGGGTGTATCAGGCAGAAACACTTATGGAGGGTGTGTCGGCCAACACCATCTTCAAAGCCTATCGGGCAACACCATCTCCAAAGTGTGACGGGCAGCAAGGCATGTCAGGCATCACATATCATGGCAGGATGTTAGGGTTAGGGTTAACTAGGTGTCACAAGTTGGGTATGTCAGGCATCAATGCCTCTCAAGGTGTAACGGCTAAATCCATGATGGGATAACACTTTACAAGCATACCGGTTAGCAACACATCAGTTATGATGCATCTCAGTTGCAATGCATCTCAGTTAGGTGTCATATCAATTTAGGACACTCATGGGTCATGATGGGTAGTTCATGGTATATCGGGCAACGTCAACCCAATGCATGATGGTTAAACACCATATCGGTTAACAACCACATGCCAAGATAACCATCTCGACTCATAACTGCCTATTCATGCACAAGGCATGATGACCTAGACATTACCAAGGCATGTCAACCTAGGCCTCACCAAGGTTGTGACCACATGTCACAAGGTGTGACGGTCTGTGGCGTCACAAGCCATGACGGACACCCTCCAGAACATGTCGGCCTAGTCATATTCAACCTAAGGTCACTCATCTATAGCAAGGCAAAGAAGATGAAACACAAGGGTAGCAACTAAGCATAACTCCTTACTTCAAAACAGATCTCAAAACCACAAAGAAGAACTACTACCATGCAAGAGATAACGAACCAAAGATGAAGAATGAGATATCATGTAAGGAGTGATAATAAGAAAGAAGGGTTAGAGTTATATAACCTGCCTCAAGGATCACCACCAAGATCCAACCTCCAAGGTCAAGCTCTAAGCTCACGAGCTCAAGGTAGAAGGAGATCTTCCAAACTTGGTCACCACAACACCTCTAAGGAAGAAGATGATACCAAGGTTAGGATGGTTTGGGATGGAAAGAAGATAACCAAGATCCATGGCCGAGAAGAAGAAAGAAGGAGAGAAAGAGATCTAGGAACCATGGCTTACGAAGGTAGAATATGAAGGGAACACCACAAGCTTGGGACTCATCCACCAAGATCTAAGAGAGATTCCTTTAGCTCCTTAGCTTCTTAAGGTCATCCACCAAGGAGAGAAAGCAAGGATAGCCAAAAGGATTCTCTTGCATGGAGAGAAAGGGATATATATACAAGAGGGATGAGAGAGAGATCATGGAAGAGGTGTTACCACCTTAGGAGTTTATGTGCCACTTGTCCACGAGAAAGAGCCCCATGTACAACATCATGCAAGACATGGTGATAAGATCTAGGTCTCATCCACTAGGTCACATACCAAGGTCATACTCGATACCACATCTCCATACACCCATAAACTGATAGGGTGTAACTCAAGACACCCACAAACTGATAGGGTGTAACTCAAGACACCCACAAACTAATACAAGGCCTCTCCAAGGCTCTCAAGCCCGAGACAACACTTCTAGGTGCAAGGCACACCTCAAACATGTGTCCCAAAACATCACCGAGGATGTCACCACACAACTAAGGTCCAAACAAGGTGCCCATCTCTCTCTCCTCTAGATGATTCCAAGAGAGAAAAAGAACACACTAGAGGTGGCAAACTTGCATATCAACCCCTATCCTGGGTAAATTTTAATTTGCACCAAAACTTCCCCACAAAACACAAGCATCCACCAAACAAGCTCAAACAAGGAACTCAAGCTTCCAACATGTGCCCTAATTACATCTCAGATGATTAGAGCAAGGTGCTAAGCAACATGCTTAAGCAAAACAAATAGGGTTATCCCAAAATGTGGGCCAGGGTTCTTACATTAGGCAACCAATAATAGGTTTAAATATAAATTCAATTATGAAAAGGTAATTAAGGACTAATGTGTGCATGAAACATTTTTAGGTTGAGAAGGACGAACCCTAAATTTCAACCCTAGATATTTGGTTATTCGTGAGAGTCAGATATGTGCAAATCCCTTTTTGTGTTTGGGCATTCAGCTGACTATAATTTCGAATTTCCTAAAACAAGGCAATTATCCTTATGTGATCCTTCTTGTTATTTCCTAAATTCACATATTGTTTTATCTAATTTCATTGAAAGTAGGGTCTATGACCCCGCTTGTCTTGCTATTTGGAAATTGAAATACGATGGGACTATCTTTTTTTACTTCTCAAATTGTGAATGTTGGATGTTAGACTGTTTATATAGAGTAGTGGTACACAGTCACAACCATTTATATATTAGGGCAAACATTTTTCTCCCAATGTGTACATTTCAATCCTTAATTTTTTAGGCCATGATTCAATGGCGTTACAACTCTATTTTATATACTTGGATGGATGCAATTGTTTTACTTATGATATTGTGGATTGATTATTGGTAAGTCACTTTATGATAATCTATTACTCTTTAATACATCATCATTGTTTTTTCAAACTTTTGTAACTTAACTATATGTTGATAGCCCTATTTTTACAATGAACACCCTTTTATATAATTCTAACACAATGTAATGCCAAACATTATTTATATGCACATACTCACTATTTATTGATACATGCCTTTCTTTCCTATTTTTTGGGTGATGTTCCCCTTCCACCTAGGTGTAGGTACATTAGAGAAAAGGCTCTTGATGGTCATATATAGGACATAGACGTTAGATATCTTGGAATGACCAGGTTTCCCTCTGCAAATGGGTCATACATGCTATTAGGTGTATACCTTTTGTTTTGTCTAGCCACCTTTTATGGTTAGGAACAATTGTATATGAATAATCATGTAACTTTGTTTTATTATTTATGTGTTGTTTTATCTCTGAATGGCTCTTTGTATTATACCCTTTCGAGTGGATCCCCTCTCGGGTCCCATTCTAATGTTACAAAAACCAAAATCATTGGTTAACTTGACGATTTCAAGTTATTCTATATTGTTCCTTATTTAGGTCCTTAGGCGACCCTTTACATATATTTGATGTACCTAATCCTACGTAATCGAATACCAAGTATGGTTTCAATCCCTATATAATTAGATGATACCCACTACCCAAACTAATGTGTGGTCCAGACTCAGTTTTTGGCAGCCCTAGTTAACCCTACACCCTTTATGGAGCATGGAATTTCACTATATAGGGTTGAATAATGTAGCATTTCATTCCTATATCATATTTTCTTGAAAGCGAGTTGGACCATATGAAGTGTAGTTTGACTTGAGAACTCATAGATAGGCATAACCCTAATTCTTGCCTTAATCCATTTCCTTTATTGAGTATGCATGGGTCACATACACCCAATATGTTGAGCATGCATGAATGACAAATGCAAAATCTTGAGTAAGTATTAGAGATGAACATGATGAGGGGTGATCAAACTATACATTTCACTTTCTCTTATGACACCACCATGATTGTAAACCATCAAGTAATGAAGAAACCCTAATTTCTTCATAGTATGGTTGGATGATCATTTGGCTACCCAATATCCTTAGACGAGGGTGCAAGTTATGATTAGTACAAAGCGGCAGAATTATGGATGTTGTGCCTATTAGGACCTAGTTGAAGTTGATCATGCACACTAGAAAACATTTCTCTCCTATGATGATTATAAGTTAGATATGTGTTGGTATAACCTTTAAGATGATTAGAAATTTAGACTCTTCTAGTGGAGCAAAATAATGTCAGAGTAATATTATGGGCATTTTTCTATGGAAAGTGGTTGCTTTGTTCTTGAATCAATTTTGGCGCCATTTTTGGATTTGCATTGCAAAAATTTCATCACAAATTTTGTTTTTATTATTAAAATATATTTATAAAAGAAAATATTTCAAATTTTATTGAAGGTTTTTAGCACCAAGTCATCACTGCATGAAATTTTATGTAGTAGAAAAGCCCTATAATGAAGAAACCCTTGTCTAGATAGGTCAATTATGAGACTTGAAGCCTATGTTATAAGTCGAGAGTATGAAGAAGAAGTATTAAATATAGATGAACTAGTAGATATACCCCTATTACCTCTCAAGATGATAGCTAGGCTATAGACTAATCCTTTTATGGGGATGGGGTCTTGTACACTTTATTCACTAGCAGTGTAACTTAACTTAAGGACTTATTGAGCTTAATAGTGGTTATAATAAGGAATATGTGGGTAATTTCCAGTATTAATGTCAAACGGTTGTAGATGTCACCTACTCGGAGTAAAAGGGATTTGCCCTACTAATTTCACAACATGAGTGTTTCTTAGATAACAAAAAAACTTCACTTATCTAAAGGGTGAACATAGGTGAGGAAAATTATGAGTCTTAAATAATCAAAATATAAAATCTCATACTTAAGGCTCTATACACTAAGGGTGTTAAATTTTATATAGGTACACCTTGCCCTTGTAACCGAAACAAACAAAAGTAGAAAAGAATTGTACACCTTAAGCTTGACGTGTGTAGTTCTATATGAATGTTGAAGTCATGGATGAATAGTTTAATAAGTTTTATACCATAAACTAGAATGATCAAATATGGATGCTAAATATGGTTTCAAACAAAACCTAATTGTATACATTTATCTTAATCTACCTTATAAACTCTATGAGAATATCTTGGACATGGGAAAGTAGAGAGTTAGCCCCCTCGGTAAAATCCATAAATATAGTTAGACACATTAAGTAGCTCTAATATTTAAATGAAAAGAAGACGTTTATGCATGATATACCCTAATAGTGATTGTACCCCTAATCTAGTAGAAGTGATATTTTGAAAAGTAAATAAGAGTAAGGTTTTCCTTGCGGCTGCCGCTGGGGGGAGGGTACGCCGCTCTGTGCATCCCTCCCCCTGGCCCCCAATGGCTGGTTGGAGCCTGCAGTTGAAGCTAGCGGTTGCTATTCTGGAGTTAGGGTGAGAGCTATCCGTATCGACGGGGCGATCCTCTGTAGCTCAGGTGGACGAGTGATGGGGGCGCGCGTGAATCTAGACCTGGGATCGTGGCGGTGGCGACTTAGTCGACTCCACACCGTTAAAGAGCGACGGTTGGAGAGGGGTCGTTCTTTCCAGATCTAGGATCCGTGCAGCCGCCCTCGCTGGTGAAGATAGGGTGTTTCGTCCCTCTTTACTGACTCCTCTTCTCCTCCTTAGAGTACCTGGTTTGCCAGGGTGATGCGACCCTCGCTTGTTGCGGTTGGATGCTGTTTTGGCGCCTCAGTGGTGGTTCACTGATGGGTGACTGGGTGTGCTCTGATGATTGATGGAGTTGCCTCCTCCTGGCGGAGTGCGGTGGTCTCTGTTGCTCGATGGAGGCGCCTCGCCCCATGGCTTCTTGGTGTTGCGCGGGTTGGGCCAAGGGGAGCAGTTCTCTTCTCCCTCTTGGCTCTCCTGTGCAGCGGGAGGTGGCGTGGCTTCTACGAGTCCAGGCTAGTGGTTCTCTGCTGCCGTGTTCCAGTTGGTCTGGCTCGGCGACACACCTCCTCCACCAGTAACGATGAAGTCAGGCTGATGCGTCGTTCATGGGTGAGCGGGCGCGTGGCTTGTCTCCCTGACGGATGGTGTTGGTGAAGCTCTCGCGTGCCCTCAATCTGTTCGACGCAGTGTCTCAGGCTTCTGGCGCTTCTTGTGGGTGTGGGTTCAAGGAGGGCAGTTCCTAATCTCCTCCTCTTCGGTCCCTTCTGCAGTTGCATTTTGGAATACCTTTAAGGTGTTTGAAGCATTGTTGCTTAGTGCACTCTAGGTGCTGGATGAGGGGCTTCTGTGTTTTATAGGAGTCTCGTGTGGTGTAGGTCTCTGGGGGGGGTGATCGTCTCCTTCTCCCTTTAGAGCTTCTGCTTGCTTGCAAATGAAAATACCTTACAACTATGGCATAAAAAGCTAGGACATGCTAGTTCACATGCTATTAAAAAGTTAGTGAAATATGATCTTGTTCGTGGATTACCTACTTTGTCTTTTGATCAAGTTGAAAACTGTGAACCCTGCACAATGGGAAAGCAAACCAAAACATCTTTTAAATCAAAACATGTACTTAGCACCAGTAGATCCTTAGAATTAATTCATATGGACTTATTTGGACCAATGAGGACACAATCTATTGGTGGTAAACGATACTGTTTTGTTATTGTTGATGATTATAGTAGATATACATGGGTACATTTTATTGCAACTAAAGATGATACTATTCATGTCTTTATGCAATTTTGTTCCAAGATTGAAAATCTTTTACAACATAAAATATGTACCATTAGAAGTGATCATGGTGGCGAATTTGAGAATCATACATTTGAGACCTTTTGTACATCTCAAGGGTATACTCATAATTTTTCTGCTCCACGTACCCCACAACAAAATGGTATAGTTGAACGGAAAAATCGATCTCTACAGGAAATGGCTAGGACCATGATGCTTGAACACAACACACCTAAAACCTTTTGGGCTGAAGCTGTAAACACTGCTTGTTATGTGCTTAATAGAGTAACTGTTCCCTCTCATTTGAAGAAAACTCCATATGAAATATTACACTCTAAGAAACCTAGAGTTGACTATTTTCATACTTTTGGCTCCACATGCTACATTTTAAATACCAAAGATGATAGAGACAAGTTTGATTCTAAATCACACAAAGCATTCTTCTTGGGATATTCCACTTCTAGCAAAGCCTTTAGAGTATATAACACTATCTCTAGAAAAGTTGAGGAATCCATTCATGTTTCTTTTCATGAAAAATCGAAGTCTGAAAATCTAGATATCATTGATCTCACTAATCAATTCGAAAATATAACCATTTCCAATGATAGTGAGAAAATTCCTATATCCGATCCCCAAGTTGAAACACAACCTACACCTAGGCTCATCAAGGATCATCCCCAAGAACTAATTATTGGAGATCCAAATGATAAAGTCAAAACTAGGTCATCCTTCAAAGATGTTGCAAACATGGCTTTTGTTTCTATCATTGAACCTAAGAAGATATCCGAAGCTGTTAAGGATGATTACTGGATAATAGCCATGCAAGAGGAGTTAAATCAATTCACTAAAAATGATGTATGGGATTTAGTTCCTAAACCACAAGATAAAACTATCATAGGAACTAAATGGGTATTTAGGAACAAGCTCAATGAGGCAGGAGAAGTCATAAGGAATAAAGCTCGGTTAGTAGCACAAGGATATAATCAACAAGAAGGAATAGATTTTGATGAAACATATGCACCCGTAGCTAGACTTGAAGCTATTAGGATGTTACTAGCTATTGCTGCCCATAAAAACATTAAGCTATATCAAATGGATGTCAAAAGTGCATTTCTAAATGGCATCATACAAGAAGAAGTTTATGTTGCTCAACCACCTGGCTTTGAAATACCAGAAAAAGGTGACCATGTTTATAAACTTAAAAAAGCACTTTATGGTCTAAAACAAGCACCTAGGAATTGGTATGAACGGCTCAAGACATATCTTTTTGATAATGGTTTTTCTATTGGAAATTCAGATTCTACTTTATTTTTCAAAACATATGCATCTGATTTCCTAGTTGTGCAAATTTATGTTGATGACATTATTTTTGGAGCTTCTAATGATTCATTATGCACACAATTCAGTGACATTATGCAAAAAGAATTTGAAATGAGTCTCATGGGTGAACTAACATTCTTTCTTGGTTTTCAAATTAAGCAAACATCTGCAGGAATTTTCATAAGCCAAGAAAAATATACTAAAGAACTTTTAAAACGTTTTGGGATGGATCAATGCAAACATGCTACTACTCCTATGGCTACCTCTATCAAAATTGATAAGGATGAAAATGGGGAACCTATTGATGATTCCTTATATAGAGCCATGATTGGTAGTTTGCTATACTTAACTGCTTCTCGACCGGACATTATGTTTTCCGTTGGTCTTTGTGCTCGATTTCAATCCCAACCTATGCAATCTCATTTTCTAGCGGTTAAAAGAATTCTTCGATATCTAGCTGGTACTACTTGTTTTGGTTTATGGTATCCAAAAGGACAATCCCTGGATTTTAAAGCATATACTGATGCGGATTATGCTGGTTGTCGACTTGATCGCAAAAGTACTAGTGGTGGATGTTTCTTATTAGGGAGAGCCTTAGTATCTTGGTTTAGCAAGAAACAAAATACGGTTGCCCTATCTACAACTGAAGCTGAATATATGGCAGCCGGGTCTTGTTGTGCTCAAGTGCTTTATATGCAACAGGTATTAAGCGATTATGGTTTTAATCTTTCATCTACACCTATTTTTTGTGACAACACGAGCGCCATAAACTTAGCACACAATCCTATTTTACACAGCCGAGCAAAACACATTGAAATCCATCATCACTTTTTAAGGGATCACATCTCAAAGAATCATGTTTCCCTTCATCATGTTGATACGGAAAATCAATTGGCTGACATTTTTACAAAACCGCTTTCACTAGATCAATTCAACAACATTAGGAAGCAATTGCTTATTACTCCTTTGGAAGATGTTTTCTTTGATATCTGCGGTTCTTAAAACGAATCCGTTTACTTGTTTCATTTTGGCTTTTCAATGGACATCTTTTTCATTAGATTTGACGGAATATCTAATTCAGGGGGAGTTTTTATCAAAACAGTTATCTAATTAAGGGGGAGTTTTTATTAAAACGGTTATCTTTTTGAAATGACAAAGGGGGAGAGATATATAAAACTATAACTTAGTATTTATGAAAAACTCAATCAATGAGTTTCATAAATATACTCTTGGCTTTACATTGAAAGTTGCTACATTCCCAAATGAACTGGATTTCATGTTCCATAATTCATTGGGAATAATAAGCACACATTTTATAAACAAGAGGAAAAGATACATAAGGCAATCTAAAGGTATGAAATTCATATGTTTTATATTTATTTTAGAAATGTTTGTCATCTTCAAAAAGGGGGAGATTGTTGGCTAAATGGACATCTACAAATCCCTTTGTTTTGATTATGACAAACATTTCATTCTTATTAATCTAACGAGCTACTTGAGTGTGCAGGATGACAAAGTAGCAAGGGAAAATCCAAGAGCTTACTTAGTTATATTTTCATGCAATGTACTCAATGTTGTAAAACTTGTACAAATATATAATGTACAAGTACTTAGAATTGCATGTAAATCAAGCGTTAGATTTTCCCTAGCCAAACACCATAGTTAAACATGTCATCCCATTTGAATAGAATCACCTTTGCACACTCACACATATAATTAGTGTTTAAATTGAAACCTTGAAACAGGATCATTCTCGGTCGACAAACTCCTCGACCGAGACACTCTCGGTCGACAATCTTCTCGACCGAGAAAGATCCAAAGTAGCCGTTAGACACAACAAACAAGTTAGTTGGTAGTTGAAGAAAGATGTTGCAAATCACTTGTTCCAGAGAGCCTGTCGGTCGACGAAAGTTCGACCGAGTAGGTGTCTCGGTCGACCATTTGTCGACCGAGATGGCCTCTGACAGCAACTGCAGAATAAAATAATTAGTCGTTGTTAAAGCAACAACTTTGTACCTAACGGCTAGTTAAGCACTTAGAAACCCCTAGAAGTTGTCTAGAACGTCCTTAAGCATACTTAGGCCATTCCTATAAATAGGACAAGCCATAGGACACTAGAATTTACTTATTACATTTGAGAATACACTTGAGCATACTTGAGCAATCTATTGCAAGCAATTTGAGCACTGTGATCATTTGTCTACATTCTCCTTAGCTCAATTTCGTGTCCTATAGGCTAGATTCTCCTACCCACAGCAATCACAAGTTCACATACTTGGCTAGGAGATCTTACGCTTGATCTAGGCATATCAAGCCTCGGGCTTAAAGGATAAGTTGTAATTTCCTTTTTCTTTCTTGTTCCTTATTATCTTTTGTACTCTCCTTGCTACTCCTAGGGTTGGAGGCTGCGGATTGGAGAGGGTTGACTTCTCAGGTGGAGAAGGGGACTTCAAGCTACTTCAAGAAGGCTATCGCAAGGGAAGCTACTTCAGAAGGCTGGTGCAACGGGAGTTGGTGCATCTACTTCAAGGGAAGGCTGCTTCAAGGTTGGCGATTACTTCTAGGTGAAGGCTGCTTGAAGGGTTTGGGAAAAGAGATTGTATTTTATGTAAATTCCTTGAGAGGTAATAAAATAAATTTCTTTTCAAATCCCGGTTGGGTAAGCAACCGGGTAGTAGACTGACGGCTATAGTATTTGCTATAGTTGGAACCACTCTAAACCTTGTGTCTCCTTGTCCAATATTTTCATTGTGGTTGTTTGAGTTCAATAATTGTTAAATTATCTATAAAACTCTATTCACCCCCCTCTAGTAGTTTTCAATTGGTATCAGAGCGAGGCTTCAAGGAACCCTAACAAGGTCTTGAAGAAATGGGTGATGGAATGCTCAACAACCTCAACATTGAAGGGACTCTTGTTGCTAGGCCACCGGCATTCGATGGAACAAACTACCAATACTGGAAGAGAAGGATGCAGTTCTACTTCCAAGGCGTCAACTGGGATCTATGGAGAATGGTATCTATTCCTTATGCATTCCCTCAAAATGACTTTGCGGAATGGGATGCAAACACGGTAAAACAGGCCCAAATGAACGCAAAAGCTGTAAGCATTTTATATTGTTCTATTTCTGTAGGAGAATTTAATAGAATATCAAATTGTGATACGGCATATGATATTTGGCATAGATTGTCCATCACTTATGAGGGTACAGCCCAAGTCAAAAATTCCAAAATTAGTCTGCTTAAAACAAAGCTTGAACATTTTCGTATGGATCCAAATGAATCTATTAGTGAAATGTATTCAAAATTCTCTACTATTGTTAATGGTTTAAGTGCCTTAGGAAAACCTGTCCTTGAGGAAGATCAGGTATCAAAAATTCTTCGATCACTTCCTCCAAAGTACAAGCCAAAGGTGACAGCCATTGCAGAAGCAAACGACCTCACTCGCCTCAAAATGGAACAACTCATTGGTAATTTAGAAGCTCATGAAGCAGATCTAGAAGAGGAAGAAAGAAGAGAACGTGAACACCAAAGTGGGAAGAAGAAGGATGTGGCTCTCAAAGCCTCAAAAGTTGTCACACAAGAAAGTGAGGAGTCAAGTGAAGAAGAAGAAGAAGCCTTAATCGTCAACGGTAAGAAGTACAAAAGGTTTAAATCTAACAAAATTTCTAGTTCCTCAACTCCCAGGTGCTTTGAATGTGGGAAGAAAGGGCATTTCAAAAATGAATGCCCCAAAGCAAAGAAGGGAAAGAAAAGCTCACATAAGAAGAAAGGAGAAAAAGCCTATAAAGCTGCCTGGGATGAGTCAAGTGACAGTGAAAGCGGAGAAGAGGTGGAATGTCTAATGGCAAGAGAAGAAAATGAAGACTCTCAAGAGGTAAGCCTAGTTGATCTTTCTAAAGAAGAGTTAGTTACTAGTTTACAAGAAACTCATGATAAGTATGTTGATGCCAAGAAGAAACTAAAGAAGGCTATAAAATCAAATAATGAGCTCATTGCCAAATTAGATGAACTTTCTTATGAAAAGAACAACATTGATCTTGAAAATGTATCTTTAAAAACATCTTTAGATGATTGCACTAGAAAGCTACTCAATTTGGAAACCAATGTTGATCTTCTATCAAAAGAAAAGACTGATTTGCTAGCTAAACTACAAGATTATCAAACTCAACCTATCTTGTGCAACCATTCGGACTATGATAATATTGTAAAAGAAAAGGATTCATTGTTTTCTGATTTAGACCAAGCAAGAAAAGATATACATAAGAAGATGAATGACATTGCTACGTTGCAAAGAGAACTTTATAAGTTAAGAAGAAAAGATATTCTTGATAACATATTGAAAGTTGGAAATGTTTTCAATGGAAGAAAAGGTTTGGGATATGTTCCAAAGAAAAACCAACCCAAAAAGACACAAACTATGTTTGTACCCAAGAACACAATGACTAGAAAGAGAAATGAAATTGACTCTATTACTTGTCATTTCTGCTTACGTCTTGGACATTATTGTTTTTCATGCCCCTACAAGACTAAGGAGTCCGACTTAGTTTGGATCCCAAAACCCCAAACTTAGAAGAATGGAATGTAGTTGAGATATGACTAAATGCTTAATTTTGCTATTTATATTGTCTTATCTCAACAAAAGGTGCTATGCTTATTGTTATTATTTTTCTGCATTGCTGAAACAGAAATTCTGTCGGTCGAAGTATTGTCGACCGAGCTCTGGGTCGGTCGAAGTATTGTCGACCGACTGGATGTCTTTAACAAATAAAAATTTTACAGCACCTATTTCGGTCGAAAATTGGTCAACCGAGAAATTTTCTGTGTTTTTTCTTGTGATACAGTAACCTGCTCGATCGACAAATTGTCGACCGAGACAAATATCGGTCGAACAATTGTCGACCGACTGGTTTTCTGTATCAGAACTTTTATATACATAAGCACTTAAAAGGTTTCTAACCATATCGGACCATCACATGGGTACCAAAATCTACATTCTAATGCAGGAATGGGTAGTTGACAGTGGTTGTTCCAAACACATGACCGGGAACAAGGACGCATTTCAAACTTTTGAAGAAAAGAAAAGTGGAACGGTCACCTTTGGAGACAATGGTAAGGGAAAAATCGTTGGAATAGGTAATGTTGGAACAAATCTCGAAATTAAAAATGTTCTACTTGTTGATGGATTGCATCATAATCTAATAAGTGTAAGTCAACTATGTGATAGTGGTTATGATGTGTTATTTAACAAAACCTGCTGCAAACTATTGATAGAAAACACTACAAATGTCGTTTATGAAGGAAATAGAGTTGGAAATCTTTATATCCTTAAACCAAACTCTATGAAATCAGTAGTAGGTAAATGCTTGCTTGCAAATGAAAATACCTTACAACTATGGCATAAAAAGCTAGGACATGCTAGTTCACAAGCTATTAAAAAGTTAGTGAAATATGATCTTGTTCGTGGATTACCTACTTTGTCTTTTGATCAAGTTGAAAACTGTGAACCCTGCACAATGGGAAAGCAAACCAAAACATCTTTTAAATCAAAACATGTACTTAGCACCAGTAGATCCTTAGAATTAATTCATATGGACTTATTTGGACCAATGAGGACACAATCTATTGGTGGTAAACGATACTGTTTTGTTATTGTTGATGATTATAGTAGATATACATGGGTACATTTTATTGCAACTAAAGATGATACTATTCATGTCTTTATGCAATTTTGTTCCAAGATTGAAAATCTTTTACAACATAAAATATGTACCATTAGAAGTGATCATGGTGGCGAATTTGAGAATCATACATTTGAGACCTTTTGTACATCTCAAGGGTATACTCATAATTTTTCTGCTCCACGTACCCCACAACAAAATGGTATAGTTGAACGGAAAAATCGATCTCTACAGGAAATGGCTAGGACCATGATGCTTGAACACAACACACCTAAAACCTTTTGGGCTGAAGCTGTAAACACTGCTTGTTATGTGCTTAATAGAGTAACTGTTCCCTCTCATTTGAAGAAAACTCCATATGAAATATTACACTCTAAGAAACCTAGAGTTGACTATTTTCATACTTTTGGCTCCACATGCTACATTTTAAATACCAAAGATGATAGAGACAAGTTTGATTCTAAATCACACAAAGCATTCTTCTTGGGATATTCCACTTCTAGCAAAGCCTTTAGAGTATATAACACTATCTCTAGAAAAGTTGAGGAATCCATTCATGTTTCTTTTCATGAAAAATTGAAGTCTGAAAATCTAGATATCATTGATCTCACTAATCAATTCGAAAATATAACCATTTCCAATGATAGTGAGAAAATTCCTATATCCGATCCCCAAGTTGAAACACAACCTACACCTAGGCTCATCAAGGATCATCCCCAAGAACTAATTATTGGAGATCCAAATGATAAAGTCAAAACTAGGTCATCCTTCAAAGATGTTGCAAACATGGCTTTTGTTTCTATCATTGAACCTAAGAAGATATCCGAAGCTCTTAAGGATGATTACTGGATAATAGCCATGCAAGAGGAGTTAAATCAATTCACTAAAAATGATGTATGGGATTTAGTTCCTAAACCACAAGATAAAACTATCATAGGAACTAAATGGGTATTTAGGAACAAGCTCGATGAGGCAGGAGAAGTCATAAGGAATAAAGCTCGGTTAGTAGCACAAGGATATAATCAACAAGAAGGAATAGATTTTGATGAAACATATGCACCCGTAGCTAGACTTGAAGCTATTAGGATGTTACTAGCTATTGCTGCCCATAAAAACATTAAGCTATATCAAATGGATGTCAAAAGTGCATTTCTAAATGGCATCATACAAGAAGAAGTTTATGTTGCTCAACCACCTGGCTTTGAAATACCAGAAAAAGGTGACCATGTTTATAAACTTAAAAAAGCACTTTATGGTCTAAAACAAGCACCTAGGAATTGGTATGAACGGCTCAAGACATATCTTTTTGATAATGGTTTTTCTATTGGAAATTCAGATTCTACTTTATTTTTCAAAACATATGCATCTGATTTCCTAGTTGTGCAAATTTATGTTGATGACATTATTTTTGGAGCTTCTAATGATTCATTATGCACACAATTCAGTGACATTATGCAAAAAGAATTTGAAATGAGTCTCATGGGTGAACTAACATTCTTTCTTGGTTTTCAAATTAAGCAAACATCTGCAGGAATTTTCATAAGCCAAGAAAAATATACTAAAGAACTTTTAAAACGTTTTGGGATGGATCAATGCAAACATGCTACTACTCCTATGGCTACCTCTATCAAAATTGATAAGGATGAAAATGGGGAACCTATTGATGATTCCTTATATAGAGCCATGATTGGTAGTTTGCTATACTTAACTGCTTCTCGACCGGACATTATGTTTTCCGTTGGTCTTTGTGCTCGATTTCAATCCCAACCTATGCAATCTCATTTTCTAGCGGTTAAAAGAATTCTTCGATATCTAGCTGGTACTACTTGTTTTGGTTTATGGTATCCAAAAGGACAATCCCTGGATTTTAAAGCATATACTGATGCGGATTATGCTGGTTTTCGACTTGATCGCAAAAGTACTAGTGGTGGATGTTTCTTATTAGGGAGAGCCTTAGTATCTTGGTTTAGCAAGAAACAAAATACGGTTGCCCTATCTACAACTGAAGCTGAATATATGGCAGCCGGGTCTTGTTGTGCTCAAGTGCTTTATATGCAACAGGTATTAAGCGATTATGGTTTTAATCTTTCATCTACACCTATTTTTTGTGACAACACGAGCGCCATAAACTTAGCACACAATCCTATTTTACACAGCCGAGCAAAACACATTGAAATCCGTCATCACTTTTTAAGGGATCACATCTCAAAGAATCATGTTTCCCTTCATCATGTTGATACGGAAAATCAATTGGCTGACATTTTTACAAAACCGCTTCCACTAGATCAATTCAACAACATTAGGAAGCAATTGCTTATTACTCCTTTGGAAGATGTTTTCTTTGATATCTGCGGTTCTTAAAACGAATCCGTTTACTTGTTTCATTTTGGCTTTTCAATGGACATCTTTTTCATTAGATTTGACGGAATATCTAATTCAGGGGGAGTTTTTATCAAAACAGTTATCTAATTAAGGGGGAGTTTTTATTAAAACGGTTATCTTTTTGAAATGACAAAGGGGGAGAGATATATAAAACTATAACTTAGTATTTATGAAAAACTCAATCAATGAGTTTCATAAATATACTCTTGGCTTTACATTGAAAGTTGCTACATTCCCAAATGAACTGGATTTCATGTTCCATAATTCATTGGGAATAATAAGCACACATTTTATAAACAAGAGGAAAAGATACATAAGGCAATCTAAAGGTATGAAATTCATATGTTTTATATTTATTTTAGAAATGTTTGTCATCTTCAAAAAGGGGGAGATTGTTGGCTAAATGGACATCTACAAATCCCTTTGTTTTGATTATGACAAACATTTCATTCTTATTAATCTAACGAGCTACTTGAGTGTGCAGGATGACAAAGTAGCAAGGGAAAATCCAAGATCTTACTTAGTTATATTTTCATGCAATGTACTCAATGTTGTAAAACTTGTACAAATATATAATGTACAAGTACTTAGAATTGCATGTAAATCAAGCGTTAGATTTTCCCTAGCCAAACACCATAGTTAAACATGTCATCCCATTTGAATAGAATCACCTTTGCACACTCACACATATAATTAGTGCTTAAATTGAAACCTTGAAACAGGATCATTCTCGGTCGACAAACTCCTCGACCGAGACACTCTCGGTCGACAATCTTCTCGACCGAGAAAGATCCAAAGTAGCCGTTAGACACAACAAACAAGTTAGTTGGTAGTTGAAGAAAGACGTTGCAAATCACTTGTTCCAGAGAGCCTGTCGGTCGATGAAAGTTCGACCGAGTAGGTGTCTCGGTCGACCATTTGTCGACCGAGATGGTCTCTGACAGCAACTGCAGAATAAATTAATTAGCCGTTGTTAAAGCAACAACTTTGTACCTAACGGCTAGTTAAGCACTTAGAAACCCCTAGAAGTTGTCTAGAACGTCCTTAAGCATACTTAGGCCATTCCTATAAATAGGACAAGCCATAGGACACTAGAATTTACTTGTTACATTTGAGAATACACTTGAGCATACTTGAGCAATCTATTGCAAGCAATTTGAGCACTGTGATCATTTGTCTACATTCTCCTTAGCTCAATTTCGTGTCCTATAGGCTAGATTCTCCTACCCACAGCAATCACAAGTTCACATACTTGGCTAGGAGATCTTACGCTTGATCTAGGCATATCAAGCCTCGGGCTTAAAGGATAAGTTGTAATTTCCTTTTTCTTTCTTGTTCCTTGTTATCTTTTGTACTCTCCTTGCTACTCCTAGGGTTGGAGGCTGCGGATTGGAGAGGGTTGACTTCTCAGGTGGAGAAGGGGACTTCAAGCTACTTCAAGAAGGCTATCGCAAGGGAAGCTACTTCAGAAGGCTGGTGCAACGGGAGTTGGTGCATCTACTTCAAGGGAAGGCTGCTTCAAGGTTGGCAATTACTTCTAGGTGAAGGCTGCTTGAAGGGTTTGGGAAAAGAGATTGTATTTTATGTAAATTCCTTGAGAGGTAATAAAATAAATTTCTTTTCAAATCCCGGTTGGGTAAGAAACCGGGTAGTGGAATGACGGCTATAGTATTTGCTATAGTTGGAACCACTCTAAACCTTGTGTCTCCTTGTCCAATATTTTCATTGTGGTTGTTTGAGTTCAATAATTGTTAAATTATCTATAAAACTCTATTCACCCCCCCTCTAGTAGTTTTCAGTTACGTCTTTCTCTGGCAAGAGTATTAGGATCTAGTCGCTAGTGTGTTTATTTTTTTAGCTTCTTTGCTCCTTTTTGGAATCTTTGGTCCCCTGCGTGGGGTTACGATCTTTAGTTCTTCTGGTTATTTCTGCTTGATGTAATGGGGTACTTAGTGCCCAACGTTTTGGTAATACTAGCATCACGCATTTTAGACCGACCAAAAAAAAAAGAAAAGCAAATAAGAGTAATAATATTGATAATAGAAAACATGATGGTACTTGATGGCAATTAACCTTTTTAAACAAGATTAGTCTGTAAACTTGATGGTTGTAACTTATAATGACAACCTAGGGAACCCTATTTATGAAGATTGATTCTTGATGCATATATAATGGTGAAACCTTAGCTTAGTAACCTATATGAGAACAATAATGAGATGGTATAGTTTTCTACCTTGGGAATGAACAAAAATGTCATATAGAATAGTATAATATGATCCACTACATTAGCTGACATGTAAACCCATAGTTGGTTAGGAAGTTAACCTATCATGTATACCTAACTATTGATGGATTGGTTTTGGGGATGAAATCCCTATTTAAGGAGGGAAGTATTGTAACATACCTTAACTTGGGCACCTACTTAACACTCAAATTTTGTTGCTCATTTTTATTAGGTTGGTATGAATCCTTATTCTCTTCAATTTGGGTATTTAGAGCCAAAAAATGTGATGTTTTTAACAAATCATTGTTTAATTAGGGTTACTGGTACAATTAAGTAAGAACCAAAGTTAATTATACAAATTTACTAGTTAATTATTTTGATCTTAATGGGAAATCTAGAGTCACTCTAAGTCTATTTGATGATAGAAAATTAAAAATACACGATACATAAAAGAATGTATTAAACCGAATAAGAAAGATATTAGATGCATTAATTGAGTACTTAATTTACATGTAATGAATTAAATATGAAACATTTAAAAAAAAAATAAGTTGATGCTAACATTTAGTTTCTTGCACCCTAGTTAGCCTACATGTTAATTCTTATGTCAATCACACTTTATTGACTGCTCAATTAATTGGTTGAAGTTGCTACACTTAACATGAATTATTGCAGGAAATAATTACATTAATGTGCCATTGATCTATTCCACATCTGTTACTTCCTCTCCCTCTCTTGACCACATGTATTAACTAAAACAATCGCAAAACTAGCGATCAGTCGAAACCAATGAGGAGCCATTCTCTTCTCCTTTTCCTCTCCTATTCCCCCCTCCCTCACTTCTTCTCTCCTCATCCTTTCTCTTCCTTGTCTTCTTCTCCTTCCACAAGTTTGTGCAAACCCTAACATCTAGCCTCTATTCTCTATAGATAACCCAACATCTAGACATGTAACTGGTAGTGATGCTTCCTCTTAATATTCTTCTTCCCTTCCTTTCCCTCTCCATCACTCCATATCCATTCCAGTTTCCCTGAAACCCTAGAAGCCACCTCCTTTCTCCTTCCTTTATTGTTAGCAAACGAGTCAAATGAAATTGTATCCCATCATATATAACGGCCATAAGTAGTGCCAGATACCACAAGGAATTGGGATACCTTCAACAATCTTCACCTCTACGCCTGTCACTATCACATGACCATTGTTCATCGCCATCTTCATTGCATCTGCCAGCATCTCATGCACTCAACCTCAAATGATATAGATTTGCAAATGACCATCATCATCAACTTCTATCACAACTTAGCTCATATCGTCCGATGGTCTAGATTCTACCCTCTTGTATCCTCACACTTCCACACAACGATCAAATTTGACAAGCCATCTTCCATGATCCATTGTTCCTCCAAGCTATGCTGACTTGTGAGGGGTAGCTCCAATCATCACCTTGGCAGTGTCGAGAACCACTATGATCATCGTTAGAAATTAAAGGTTTGTTCTTGAGCAATGAGTGCATCATAGATCCCCCCATATCAGGTTTTGTGTGAGCCAGGACCACATCACATGCCACGGGAAAGACATATGTTGCGCTCAAACCCCAACCTATCTTTTAGGACTTGATTTCATATTGTCGTTGAAGATCAATAGAAAGCCAACCAACTGTGAATTACTTTTTTTCCTTCTTCATTTCAGATATGTTTAGGAGTTACGTAAAGAAAATGAATGGTAATAATGATTGCATGTCTAGTGATATAAAGTTGTTAAACTAACCATTTAGCCGCAATGGCATATCATGTTAGGTTGTAAATATACATACTACATGTATTGGAAATTGCGAACAAAAACTCTATAACACTCACCTCATGTCTCATGTTGATTATGTATATGTAATGATAATAGGAATTCATATATAAGAATGATTATCTTGATATAATAGTTACAAACTACTGATCAAAGTAGTTATTTGGACTATCTCATCAATTGGATTTATGATAAAAATATACATTACGGTATCAAGGTATATTGCTTACCTACTATAAGAACTATACCATTTGAACTGTATTACTGATGTTTACCGTATTTATATCTATATATGTAAATGAATGAATAAATATGAAATTCTATAATTATCATGTGTCACATGTCCTAAATTGTGATGGAATTCATTATATACTATTAAAACTTTATATGTGTATAAATTCTAGGTATTTAGAACCCCAATATGGTTCTCAAATTATTTTTACCTAGATTGACCTAACTAGAATAAAATGTATACGTAGAAAAGAGATAAAATGATCGTTTTGAATAGGATTAGCTATCAGGGTAAGAACATCAATGATTGTTTATGTATATTGGTAAATAATAAATTGAAATGTCAACATATGACAACAACATACATATATGTGTATACCCAAGCCCTAATTTGACATAAGGAGACCAATTAAAGGTTTAAATATAATTTTAATCAGGAAAGGGAAATGAGGACTAACGTGTGTATGAAACACTTGTATGTTGAGAAGGAGGAACTATGGATTTCACATTTTGGGATATGGTTAGTTGTGAGGATCAGGTATGTGCAATACCCTATTTATATTTGGGCATTTAATTGACTATAATTCATTATTTCCTAAAATGAGAAAATTATCCTTTATTTGATCCTTGGTATTAGGGCCTATGTCCCACTTGCCTTGCTATTTGGAAATTGAAATATGACTGAACTATTTGTCTTACTTCTGAATATATGCATGATGGATATTAGACTATTTATCTATAGTAGTGGTGCATGATCACACTATTTATATATTAGGGTGTGTGTATTCCACCCTGGGTGTGTGTTTCCACCCTTATTCTTTTTAGGTCATAACCCAATGGTGTTATGGTTATATTTTAGATTTTGGTATATCTCATGCATATAATTGTTTTATTTGTGATATTATGGATTGATTGTTGCAAAAACATTTTATGATGCTCTATTACTCTTTAATGCCTCATTCTTTTTATCATTTCTTTTGGAACTTACCTATATGTTGATAGACCTATTTTTACATGGGAACACCCTTTACACAATATAATGTGAGACGTTGTTTATATGCACATACTAAGTGTTTACTGATACATGCCTTTCTTTTCTTTTTTCTGGGTGATGTTCCCCTTTCAACTAGGTGAAGGTACCTTAGAGGACACAAACTAAGAAAGGTCATATACATGACATATAGTTAAGATAGCTTGGAATGGTTGGATTTAACTTTGCATATGGGTCATGCATGCTATTAGGTGTATACCTTTTGTTTTGTCTTGCCAACTTTTATGGAGAGGAACAACTGTATCTGAATTACTCATATAACTTTGTAATAGTTATTTTATGTTGTTTTATCTTTGAATGGCTCTTTCGTATCATAATAATACAACCCACACCATACTTTAATGGTAACTTGAGGGTTTAAGGTAATTTTGGTGTTAATTACACCTTTATTTACCCTTATTAATGCTTTGCCTTCTCAACTAGATGATTTAAGTTTTATCTTAGCTAAAATTTGTTATTTGATAAGTTAAAAATCATGTTTTAAGCATTCAATGAGATTTGAACACTAGTTGATATAGTAAATCCCACACATGTATGTAAAAGAGCATTATAGACACTTGAGAAATTAGTTAATAAAGAAATAATTAATTAACAACTTTATCAAACTTTCATTAAAAGAATTTAGAGAATTCAAATATGAATCCAAGGCAAAATAAATGAACCAACTCAAAGTTAAAAATGAGGATGTTATGGCACTTATATGTTTTCACATAGAATTCCTTCAGTTGACAATTTATAGTTGCAAATAGAAAGTTTGACAATTGATGGTTTGACTTGCACAACCACCCAGTGTAGTCAATCACGAAAACCATAAAATTTATTATGCTTATTGGAATTTGACAAAATTTATTTTGTTGGATTCATGTTTCAATCTCTACACAACCAAACTCTTAATCCACACAAATTTTAATCTGGAAGGTGACTTCATGGTAATCTTTGGGGAAGAATAAGAAGAATAGGAGGAATCAATGGTTTACTAATAGATTCAACTTGATAATAGTTTTTATCATTGATGTTTTCTTTCTTTTAAGAAAAATTGTTCATAACTCCCTAATTCATCAATGGAAGATTTTCCCTTTTTCCTTTGTCTCCTACATCTGGAAGGGACCGTTTGGACTATTGACCCATCGTCGTGTTGACAAGAACTAGTTCATGGAGTGATGCGATGATTTTGAGTCGCATTTATAGACTTGTTTGATATGTGTTTTATGCATTTATTAGTCATTTTCATGGTTAATGTTGCATAATTCATTCATTTTGGTCTATGCTACTTCTTTATGTCAAATTCCTTTTATTTAAGCATTTTGAGTATTAATTATCAAAAGAATATATTTTGTGTGAACTCATGTGATTTCGTATGTTAATTTCAGGAAAAACAAGTATCTGCTACCGTCGATACCATCGACCGTGGTCGATACCATCGACCGGACCACAGGTTGCCAGCCGCAAAGACCATAACAGAGTCGATACTATCGACGGGAGAGTCGATGGTATCGAGATACCTTCAGGTTGCTGGTGAGAAGACAGTCGATACTATCGACGAATGTCGATACTATCGACGAATGTCGATACTATCGACGAATGTCGATACCATCGACAAGTGGAGCTACAGCGATGGTAAAAGGTCAAAAGAGACGCCTAAAGAGTCGATACCATCGACCTGCGTCGATGGTATCGAGTTAGCATCAGTCGCGGCAGAAGAAAAGAAAAGAAGACCAGTCGATACAGTGCAGTGTCGATACTATCGACTCGCGTCGATGGTATCGACGCTGTCAGATATGAGTTTGTTTCAGATTGATCTTAATCGGACGGTTGTGATTAATTGACGACCTAATTCGGGAAATATACCTAATGACGGCGCCCCAGAGCGAGAGGGGCATCATTAGTTGTTGCACGCATCCCGGAGAGAAAAGAGAGAAGAACAGAGCATGAGAGCACGCCCCAGCCGATTCGGATGCTGAAGAAGACAATTTCTACCACCGAAAGGCGGGAGAACGTGGATTCTACGCCAAGGAGCGATTGGATCTTCTCCGTTCAGGGGTTTCACCACTCAATCACGTTTTTCTCATGTTTCCCCTTTTCTCTACTACATTCTGCTTTGAGATGAACATGCAGGGCTAATTCCCTTTGTCTTTAGGACTGGGAGTAGCCCGGGAATTCATTGTATGACGATTTTATCATAGTAATTCATATCTTATCTCTTAAATCCGTGGTATAGTTTCGTTTTCTTCAATATATTGTTATGCTTGATCACAATAATAATAATCTAATGCCCTTAATTGCTTTGAAAGAAGAATTAATGGTTGAAAAGAGATGGAATTTACATTAATTGACAAATCCCTTGAACAAGGTGGTGTAAGGTTAATGGTGGATACTGAGAGATCGTGTTTAATGCACCTACTTAGGGTATAGGTTACTACGATGGTGGAACCGACCTAAACATAGGTAGTGAATTGTACCACGACAGTGGGGAATTCTGATTTTAGGCCACTACCCGGATAGAGAGATAAGTTTGGATGACTGAATAGAATTTAATATAATGGAAAACCGCGGTGAAACCGCAATCCTAGAGATCTCATTTTGAATTGATTAAACTAAACATTTAATCGATCGCTTTGTTTAGTTTTTATTTTTATTCTCTTTTAATTTTAACAACAACTCTCAATTGTTTAATCGGTCTAGCTGATCGTGAGCAGTTAGTAAGAGTCTCTGATAATTTCACGTATCCCTGAGTTCGACACGGGCCTCACAAGGCCTATATTACTCTGACGCGTTCACTTGCGTTTCTGCGCATGGTAAACTTGTGTCAAGTTTTTGGCGCCGTTGCCGGGGATACGGCAATTGTCAGCACTATGAGTGCTGCAAGCGGCCACTCTAGGCCACATTTTTTTTATTTTTTTTATCATTTCAAAAATTCATAATCTATTTTCTGAATATTTGCAATCGTCAAGCACTGTACTAAATTTAATTTTTCTATTTGCAGGTACAGTGCATGGTGCAGACGTGTAGTACTGACTACACGCAGCACGCACCAGAGGTTCCGCCGCCGGGATTGGAAGACGAGGATGATCTTCATCAAGACCATCTTGAGGAAATAAACTCAGAATTAGAACAAGAAGAGATGGATGAGCCACAGACAATATGGGAGAAGATCAAGGCTTCTTCCTCATCTGCTTCCAAGGGGCCGATCAAGAAGCAAGCGGTGAATATTCTGACATACAAGATTGATCCGACTTTAATCAACTTGGTGAAGTCGAATGCTTTCCATGGGATCAAAAATGAAGACCCCGTCGCACATATCAGTCAATTTGTGGAGAATTGTGATATGATAAAAATAGACAGATTTCCACAAGATGTGCTCTACTTGAAGCTATTCCCGAGTTCTCTAGCGGGAAATGCGCGTGAATGGCTACACAACTTGGACGATGAATATGTGGAGTCTTGGGACCACATGGTGGAGGTTTTCTTCGAAAGGTTCTTTCCGCCCGAGAAGACCAATGACATGATCAGAAAGATCCACAACTTCACCCAACAAGTAGGAGAGACCTATTCTGAGACCTGGGAAAGGTTTCAAATCATGCTCAGGCATTGCCCGCATCACGGGCTTGACAAGGAGACCCAAGTCAAGATCTTCTATTTTGCTCTCTCCGAGCATGATAGAAGCAACCTCGATTCATCCAGTTCTGGATTCTTCCTGAATAACACAGACACTAGATGTTGGGAGATCTTAAAGAATATGGCTAAGAAACAATCATGGGGCGAAAGAGGCGCCGTGGAGCAGGTTCGAGTAGTAGGTGAATCTAAGGCAATAAAGGAGCTGAATGAGAAGATGGATCTTCTCGCAAAGAAATTACTTGCAAAGGAGGATACTGAGTCCGAGGACGAGGCTCAAGTGAAGTTCATGAGGCAGCAGCAAGGCTACATGAACAATGACTATTCATGGAGGAAAGACAAGAAGTTCTCCTGGAATGATCCAAATAACTTTCTGCAGGATTCGGATGCTAAACCCTAGCCAGTAGTGGAGGATAAGAGCACAGAGCTGCTCAATCAAGTCATAAAGCAAAATCAAGAACTCATGGCTACTTTCGGCCAGCAAATAAAATAACAAGGGGAGTTCATGAATCAATTTGGGCAGACACTGCAGAGCCATGGGGCTCAAATGAGAACAATAGAGACATCTATGGCACAAATGGCTGCAGAAATAGCCAGTTTAAAGAAGCCGGCACATCCAAGTTTCCTGGGAAATACTAATGTTCCAGGTGGAAACCAACAAGCGAAGGCCATCTTGCTAAGAAGTGGCAAGAAATTGTTAAATCCCAGGGCCGATGAAGCAAGCAAACCCCAAACAGAAGTTGAAGGTGAGGCTACTGAGGAGCTGCCTGTATCGGTCACAGAACCAGTTGATGACATAGCAGTGGATGCTACTGAAGACCCGATTGCAGAGGAGGAGGATCCTCAGAAAAGGACACCCTATGTGCCACCGCATCAAAGGGCACAGGTTGTCCCGGTCCCTTATCCGAACAGTGCTAAGGCAAGGAAGGTAGACGCCCAATTCAAAAAGTTCTTAGACAGTTTTAGAAAGCTTTCAGTCAACATCCCTCTATTGGAAGCTATTGAGCAAATTCTATCTTACGGGAAATTCCTGAAGGACATCATCACCAAGAAGAGAAAAATCCCGGACACTTAAGTAGTTGTGCTTAAGGAGCAGGTGAGTGCCTTCATCATGGGTACATTGCCACCAAAGAGACAAGATACGGGTTGTTTTAACATTTCATGCTATATCGGGAAAGTCAAATTTGGTGAAGCATTATGTGACTCAGGAGCAAGCATCAATTTAATGCCCCTTTCTACATTCAAGAAGTTGGGATTAAAGGAGTCACGGAAAAGCAATATGACAATTCAATTGGCGGATAACTCTGTGGTGAAACCATATGGGATTTGTGAAGATGTGCTTGTGAAAGTGGATAGATTTGTATTTCCTGCAGATTTTGTCGTCATGGAGATGCAAGATGAACAAGGTAATGAGCTGCTACTCAGAAGACCATTCCAAGCTACAGCTGACATGATACTCGAGATGGGGAGAGGTCGGTTGACCTTGGGTATAGCCGATGACCGATTTGAGATGGTCATGCCTTCCAGCACTACTTCACCTAAATCCAAGGAGCAATGCCACATGGTAAAATATTTTGATAATACCATCTCTCTTTGTTTAGGGAAGCCATTTCTAGATATGGCTCATGTAATGACCAAGGTGGACAAAGGGACTTTGGCTGTAGACATCATGGAGTAGACCAAAGTAGTATCCCTTTGCAAGGTTGTCGGGTTCCCGAATGA
The DNA here is from genome assembly GCA_963693085.1 of Alisma plantago-aquatica. Lineage (NCBI taxonomy): Eukaryota > Viridiplantae > Streptophyta > Magnoliopsida > Alismatales > Alismataceae > Alisma > Alisma plantago-aquatica. The sequence continues at coordinate 534,850,696 of OY856409.1, forward strand.
TGAGAATGAGGACATTCCTCCCTCTACGGAGGATGATGCCATAGCAAGTTCAGTTTTTGATGCATATCCGGAATTACCACTGGAGGCTTGTTTAGTAAATATCACTCATGATTGGATGAAAAGCAAATCACTCAAGGAGTGCGCCAAAATGCTTCAAATGCTTCCATGCTTCTATGCGAGGTATTATGAAGATTTAGGTGAACTCCCCCACCCCTTCAATCATCTTTAATCAGCCCGCCGGAGTTAGAGTTCAAGTCGCTGCCACCGCATCTTAAGTACACCTTTCTAGCGGAGGAAGAAAAGTTGTCTGTGATCATTTCTGCATATCTGAGTGCGGAAGAGGAAGACCAATTGTTGATAGTGTTGAAGAACCACCGGGGAGCATTTGGGTGGTATGTTACAGATATCAAGGGGATTTCCCCTACTTTGTGTCAGCATAAGATTCGGCTCGAGGAGGGAGCTAAGCCGGTAATCCAACCGCAACATCGACTGAATCCGAGCATGATGGAGGTGGTGAAGAAAGAGGTGATTAAGCTTCTCTACACAGGTATCATCTATGCAATTTCAGACTCGACATGGGTAAGTCCCACACAGGTAGTCCCTAAAAAGGGGGGTATTACTGTCACTCAAAATATTTTAAATGAACCTGTCACCACCCGTTTGGTAACCGGGTGACGAGTTTGTATTGATTACCGACGTCTTAATGCCGCTACGCTGAAGGATCATTTTCCTCTCCCATTTATTGATCAAATTCTAGAGCGCTTAGCCAGCCGATCTCATTTCTGTTTTTTGGACGGGTATTCGGGATATAATCAGATTTCAATTGACCCTAAGGACCAAGAGAAATCTACTTTCACTTGTCCTTATGGAACTTTTGTGTATCGCCGCATGCCCTTTGCATTATGCAATGCACCAGCAACTTTTTAGCGTTGTATGCTCGCCATTTTTTCTGATATGGTAGAACGCTGTCTTGAAGTCTTTATGGATGATTTTTCGGTTTATGGTGCTTCATTTGATGAATGCCTTTATAATTTGGACAAGGTGTTACAGAGATGTGAGGACACACATTTGGTCCTCAACTGGGAGAAATGTCATATGATGGTCAGTGAAGGGATAGTGCTAGGACATAAAGTATCTAGCAAAGGTTTGGAGGTAGATTCGGTTAAAATTGAAGTAATTTCTAAATTGCCCCCACCAAATTCGATAAAAGGGGTAAGGAGTTTCTTAGGACATGTCGGATTTTATCGTCGGTTCATAAAAGATTTTTCTAAAATCGCCAAACCTCTATCTGAACTTCTTGAGAAAGATGTCGTTTTTTATTTCAATGAGAAATGTTTACACGCATTCAACGTGCTGAAGGAGAAATTGATTTCCACACCAGTTGTTCAAACACCGAATTGGACTAAGCTGTTTGAACTCATGTGTGACGCATCAGATTTTGCTGTAGGAGTTGTGTTGGGACAGCGGGTGGACAATAAACCCGCTGTGATCTTTTATGCTTCTAAGACTTTGAATTATGCTCAATTAAATTACACAACTACTGAAAAAGAATTGCTTGTTGTTGTTTTCGCTTTTGAAAAGTTTAGGCAATATTTAGTTGGATCGAAAGTAGTTGTTTGGACTGATCACGCCGCTATTAAATATTTGATGGAGAAAAAAGATGCCAAACCTAGATTGATTAGGTGGATCTTGCTCCTACAAGAATTTGATATCGAAATTAAAGACAAGGCGGGGATCGAAAATGTTGTAGCGGATCATTTGTCTAGGTTAGAGAGGGTTGATGAAAAATATTTACACATACCTATAACCGAGACATTTTTGGATGAACAATTGTTGAAAGTGAATTCTAAAGATCCTTGGTTTTCCTATATTGTGAATTATCTTGCTTGCAGGATCATCCCGGATGATTGGACATATCAAGAGAAGAAAAAGTTTTTCCATTCTCTTCGATATTATTTTTGGGATGACCCCATTCTTTTGAAGCAATGCAGGGATGGTGTCCTGTGCAGGTGTGTACCTGAGGTGGAGTACGAGAGTGTTCTTCGTCACTGCCACACTCTACCTATGGGCGGACACCACGCGAGCTCTTGTACGGCGGCCAAAGTGTTGGAAAGTGGCCTATATTGGCCTACCTTGTTCCGAGACGCCTATGAGTTCGTGAGACAATGTGATTCCTGCCAAAGGGCGGGTAACATTTCAAGGAGACAAGAGATGCCCCTAAATGTCTTCCAAGAGGTTGAGGTATTTGACCTATGGGGTATAGATTTCATGGGACCCTTTGTGTCCTCTAATTCGAATTTATATATCCTCTTAGCTATTGATTATGTGTCGAAGTGGGTAGAAGCAATACCCACAAGGACTAATGATTCTACTGTAGTGTGCAGATTCGTTAAGGAACATATCTTCTGTAGGTTTGGAGTGCCCTGAATGATCATCAGTGATGGGGGTACGCACTTTAAGAATCAAAAGTTCTCGGCATTGTTGAAGAAATACGGGGTCAAACATAACATAGGTACCCCGTATCACCCGCAAACTCAAGGACAGGTGGAGGTCTCCAATCGCGAAATTAAGAAAATCTTGGAGCATACGGTGGCTTCCACGAGGAAGAATTGGAGTGCTTTACTGCCGGATGCATTGTGGGCATACAGGATGGCATACAAGACACCTATAGGCACCACGCCTTTTAGGTTGGCGTACGGCCGGGCTTGTCACTTACCGGTGGAATTAGAGCACAAAGCACATTGGGCGTTGAGAAAGCTCAACTTGAGTTATGATGAAGTAGGGAAGAAGAGATTGCTTGAATTGAATGAATTGGATGAGCTGCAAATGACTGCTTATGAGAGTTCTCGGATATACAAGGAGCGCACTAAGTTGATCCATGATCGCCACATTCATATGTGCACCTTCAAGAAGGGAGATCGTGTGTTGTTGTTCAATTCAAGGCTGAAGTTGCATCCCGGGAAGCTTAAATCCCGATGGAGTGGGCCATTCATGGTAGAAGAGGTCAAACCACATGGCGCAATCATGGTGCGCGATGGTGAGACTACATTTTTGGTGAATGGGCAAAGGTTGAAGTTGTATTTTGGTGAAGATTACACGAAGAAGGTAAATGAGGTCAAACTCATTTCACTTTCGAATGCATGATGTGCTTCAAGTCGTCTAGCCTAAGACGTTAAATAAGGGCGCTTGTTGGGAGGCAACCCAACCATTGGTACTTTAGTTTAGCTCCTATACATTCGTACTTTGTTTTGTTTTAACTTAGTTTTTAGTGTAAAAAAGGTACCGTGATCATTTATGTGATGTGCAGGTCTGAGGCAGAGTTGATACCATCGACCCTTGTGTTGATGGTATCGACAGTGGTACAGGTTGGCGGCTACAAGAATTGCACTGTGTCGATACTATCGACGGCCTCGTCAATAGTATCGACACACCTACAGGTTGATTTCGGAATCCAAGTCGATAGTATCGACATCCCAGTTGATACGATCGAGATCTTTGGAGATTTTTAGAACGAATCGTCTCAGTAAAGTCGATACCATCAACGGGCGTGTCGATGGTATCGACACATTCACACACAACAGGCAGCGGCCGGGCCTCGCGAGGGTTTTCCTAATCGGAGAGTCGATACTATCGACTCGTGTCGATAGTATCGACGCGCCACGTCAACGATCCACGAGGAAAGATCAACGGCGATCGCATCAACAAGAAAGTCGATCCGGGGGACGGGTCGATACTATCGACTCACGTCGATAGTATCGACATGTCAGCAATCCGGGACCCACAATCCAACCATCGACGATCGTCGATACTAGCGGCGAGAAGGATCGTGCCACCCGTGTCGATACCATCGACCCGCGTCGATGGTATCGATGGGCACACAGCAGCGCCGGCCACGTCTATATATGAGGAGGATTTGCATCAGATGACGTCACAACTCCAGAGCAACCTTCCTTCACTTGTGTCGAGCGTGTTCTAGAGCTATCCAAGCCCTCCGACGAGCATCACCGAGTAAAGTACTTCATCGAGCGGGGATTTACTTCTCCGATCTTCACTGAGCTCCCTTTCTATTCCTCGCTCTGTCGCAATCATGGTGCATGTAGTTGGTGCATCATCTTCACGCGCGAATCCGATGGACATCCCGGAGTTTGTGCCACCTCCTCCTGTGTCAGTTTCACGTCCGCGGCTTATTCATCCATCCGTGGAGATCAAGAAAATCTACAAGGAGATCTTGAAGAGGAAGATAGAGCCGACCTGATATGTTGATCGGGATACCATCCACAACTTGGGGTTCGAAGCCAACCTCAACTACGTTCTGAAGGGGCAGGCCTGACACACGGGAAGAAGGCCTGATGAGCTGGAGTTCATGCAGATGGCCAGCCGTTCTTCGGCGAGTGGCCTACGTACAAGGAGCTGGTGGCTGAGTTTATGGCGTCGTTGGACGTCTGCGTCGTGCCTAACGACGTAATAGCCACCGACCATGAGTGGATCAAGGGTCGGGTGTCTTTCCGGCTGTACAACATCGACTACACCCTTACACTCTGGCACTTCAACAAGATCTTCAACTAGAATCATTCACCTAATGACTACCGGCGACCGGATAGCCGCGCCGACTATGACATGATCTTTGTCGAGCTTGTTACGGTGCCGCCGGGCAAGTCCGTTAGCTACCATAATGCTGCGGTGGCTGATTTTGAGCACCCTTTCATCCGGATACTGCACCGGATGCTCAGTTCGACATTGTTTGCTCGGGGTAATTTGGCCCTTAGCAAGTTTTAGGAGACATATTTATTCTTTTTGTATAAGCTCCTGAAGCGTCAAGAATGCAATTGGGGTGCCTTCTTTTTGCAGCGGGTCTTGGCAGTGAAGAGGAGTACAAGGAAAGCTCCGATTCACTTTGGCGGGTTTATCACCAAGCTGGCGCACTACCTCGGGCTGAACTTCTCATCCTTGACCCCTCTCTCCAACAGGAGCAAGGTGAACTTGCAACATCTGCACCGCTCCAAACTCCTACTTCTTAGAGATGGTTTGGCGTATGCGCACTGCCACGTCAACCATGCTTACCAGGAGTGCTCGCTTCCCGATCCAGTCTTCAATATCGAAGGGGCGCAACATTTCAGATGGCCTATCATAGCCATTGCAAACTCCGATGAAGACGGAGGCAACGACGACGATGATAACAATGCTGATGAGGCTGAAGAGGAGGAGGAAGCTTTCACACCTCTTTGGGCACGAGTGACACCACAGAAGCGTCCTCGCATGCATCCGGGTGCATCTTCATCTTCACAGCCTCCACCACCACCACCGCCATCGCAGCCAAGCGAGGATGTCTATTCTATGTAGGGCATGTATACTATGCTACAAGACATACAGTAGACGCAACAGCATCACATGGCGATGTACACCGGTATTCAAGACACTACAAACCGGTTATTGGACAATCAAAGGGCAATGTTCGAGAACGAGCGTCTTCTCCTCGACAACCAACAACAAATTCATGATCAGTTGCAACGGATGGAGATGCAACAGGAGCCCTTTTACGACCACTATTGGAGTCAAAACTACTTTGGAGGCTATCCACAGCCTCCACCTAGGGCCCAGTTTGATCCAAGCTTCCAGGGGGAGTATCCTTCTTGGGACCCTATGGCTCCGCAGTACCTGCCTCCACCTGAAGAGTAAAAGCGGTATCACTGTTCCAACCTTTAAGTTTTTTTTTTACTATGGGGCCATAGTCGAATTCAAGCTTAGGGGAAGGTGTTGGAACAACTCTATCTTTTATTTTCTCTGTTTTTAGTTTTATGCTTTTGTTTCTTGTCATTTGTTTCTTGCAATTTTAGTTTGTTTGTAGGATCCACATTCTATCTAGTGTAATCGTGGATGTCATTAGTCTTGAGTCATCTCAGTTGCATGTGCATGGGGAATTGAGGGAAACTAAAAATTTTTTAGTGTTCGCAAGCTTGAGTGTTGTTTAACCTTGATCACTTAACTTTGAAAATGATTGGTTTTGTCAACTTTAAAATAGAAAATCACAACTGTATATTCCTAATGATTCATGAAAGTGGACGGAATTGGTTGTTTGAGCCTAAACTGACCAAATGATAATGAGACTTTAATTTGAAGTAAGAGAGAGAAACCTTTTGACTGCAACACAGGTCAGTAGGGAGGGACACATGATATTTTTCAAAGGTTCAGTCAACTAATCTTGTGATCTTTCCACCTCATTGTTTTGCATAATCCACCAAGATTTGGAAGCAAAGTACGGTCTTAACTCTTTTTGATTTCATGGCATTTAGATAGGACTTGCATTGCAATCACCTTCATTTGTTTTGCATGAAAAATGAAAAAAAATAGAATAGGTTTACATGCACATTACTTTTAGGTGCATGTCATTTAGCGGCATTCATAACTTTTATGAATAGAGTATATCATGTACCTCATTTGTTCGTTAATGGTGAATTAAATTGTTCCATACCTTCTAAAGAGTGCAAATCTTCGAGTTATGCAGAGAAAAAATAAGCCCAATGAGTATTCATTGACAATTATGGATATAAGGGTTTGAAAAAAAAAAATCTGAAGAAAAAAAATCTGAAATTGAAAAAAAAGGAGAGAAAAGTTATTTTTGAAGCAACTAGACTAAGAAGGAGAAAGGAACATAATCTCACCTACATTTTAAGATGAGTGAGTACATGATGTAGCTTAATTAGATATACATTTCGTTTTGAGATGGATTGTTAGTGCATGCATCATTCCACCCAATCTTAGGCATTAGGGCATTTTTCATGTGCATTTGCATCAATTAGGGCATTTTTGTTTTATGCATGTTGAGATCGTACAATGCTTCCACTTCTTCCATGAGCCACCCATTTCATCCACATGTTGCTCGGATTGGTAGGCCACCGTGAATTTCTCCTCACTAATGAATATCAGGAGAACTACTTCCATGTAGATGGTAGTTAGGGCGAGCAACGTAGTATAGGAGATCACAAGATGCACTAAGCCTGGACCGGCGAATTTTATTATGTTAACTGCCTTATGTGATGGTGTTCATCAGTTTTGAGGTCAATATCTTTTATGGATGATTACTGTCGCCTTTAGGGTAATTATCATTATGTGGTTAGCGAGGGCCGGTATGTGAATGTCCAGTGGGAGTCATATGGAATGTTTGTTGTGATGTTGTGTTCTTTAGTTGACTCTAGCAATTCTATTCTAAGGGTTAGATGCTCGGGGGCGAGCAATGTTCAAGATTAGGGGAGTTTGATGCGATGATTTTGAGTCGCATTTATAGACTTGTTTGATATGTGTTTTATGCATTTATTAGTCATTTTCATGGTTAATGTTGCATAATTCATTCATTTTGGTCTATGCTACTTCTTTATGTCAAATTCCCTTTATTTAAGCATTTTGAGTATTAATTATCAAAAGAATATATTTTGTGTGAACTTATGTGGTTTCGTATGTTAATTTTAGGAAAAACAAGTATCTGCTACCGTCGATACCATCGACGGTGGTCGATACCATCGACCGGACCACAGGTTGCCAGCAACAAAGACCAGAACAGAGTCGATACTATCGACGGGAGAGTCGATGGTATCGAGATACCTTCAGGTTGCTGGCGAGAAGACAGTCGATACTATCGACGAATGTCGATACTATCGACGAATGTCGATACCATCGACAAGTGGAGCTACAGCGACGGTAAAAGGTCAAAAGCGACGCCTAAAGAGTCGATACCATCGACCTATGTCGATGGTATCGAGTTAGCATCAGTCGCGGCAGAAGAAAAGAAAAGAAGACCAGCCAATATAGTGCAGCGTTGATACTATCGACTCGCGTCGATGGTATCGACGCCGTCATATATGAGTTTGTTTCAGATTGATCTTAATCGGACGGTTGTGATTAATTGATGACCTAATTCGGGAAATATACCTAATGACGATGCCCCAGAGTGAGAGGGACGTCATTAGTTGTTGCATGCATCCCGGAGAGAAAAGAGAGAAGAACTGAGCACGAGAGCACGCCCCAGCCAATCTGGACGCTGAAGAAGACGATTTCTACCACCAAAAGGCGGGAGAACGTGGATTCTACGCCAAGGAGCGATTGGATCTTCTCCGTTCAGGGGTTTCACCACTCAATCACGTTTTTCTCATGTTTCCCCTTTTCTCTACTGCATTCTGCTTTGAGATGAACATGTGAGGCTAATTCCCTTTGTCTTTAGGATCGGGAGTAGTCTGGGAATTCATTGTATGATGATTTTATCATAGTAATTCATATCTTATCTCTTAAATCAGTGGTATAGTTTCGTTTTCTTTAATATATTGTTATGCTTGATCACCATAATAATAATCTAATGCCCTTAATTGCTTTGAAAGAAGAATTAATGGTTGAAAAGAGACGGAATTTACATTAATTGACAAATCCCTTGAACAAGGTGGTGTAAGGTTAATGGTGGATATTGAGAGATCGTGTTTAATGCACCTAGTTAGGGTATAGGTTACTACGATGGTGGAACCAACCTAAACATAGGTAGTGAATTGTACCACGACAGTGGGCAATTCTGATTTCAGGCCACTAACCGGATAGAGAGATAAGTTTGGATGACTGAATAAAATTTAATACAATGGAAAACCGCGGTGAAACCGCAATCCTAAAGATCTCATTTTGAATTGATTAAACTAAACATTTAATTGATCGCTTTGTTTTGTTTTTATTTTTATTCTCTTTTAATTTTAACAACAACTCTCAATTGTTTAATCGTTCTAGCTCATCGTGAGCAGTTAGTAAGAGTCTCTGACAATTTCACGTATCCCTGAGTTCGACTCGGGCCTCACAAGGCCTATATTACTCCGACGCGTTCACTTGTGTTTCTGCGCACGGTAAACTTGCGTCATGGAGCTTTTAGCTCGAAACCAAGTTGAGTAGATCAAAATCTGGACATATCAAGTTTAGATCCAAGATCAGTGACATAGGATCAGACTCACATGAGTGGAAATTCATCTTTTAGCTATGACTTTCACATAAATTAAGCCAAAAATATGAAGAACATGTATTGACCTATCTACTATGTTACCGTTCTTAGTTTGGTAAGTCCTAATTTGGATTTCTAGCATATGACTGATTAACATAGGTAGAAAATCTATAGGAGTTGATTGATTTCAGTTCGGAAATACAGCTATAGGAATTGTATGAAATCCAAAGATAGTCAAACCTAGAGGCTTCGATGTACCCAGTTTTTACCTGAATCCTTAGTAATGAAATGCATGCTAGGAAGTGTTATTAAACAATTTCATTTTTGTCCAGATATGAATATGAGAAGATTAATTTTTGCATATATCCTTAGTGTTATTTATTTGATGTTTGGTTGAGCTAGTTCAAGTTATATATATAGTTCTGAATATTAGTAATGCAATATAGATAAGTTAGAACATAATAAGTAGTATTTAATAAGCACGATATTAGATGTTGTTATAGCATAAATCATTCTAATATATTCATATATTATCAAGTTATTAATTGTTACTGAAATACAATGCTCAATACAAATGAAACATGGTATTAAAAGTTAGCAGTTCAATTTAGTACAAATAGGCTAGTCCAAAATACGGTGTATTAAGTAAAAATGATTAATAGTATTGTTCAAACTCAGATTGTTCTTATGAGTTCAGATCATTCCGTTCAAGTGAACTACAATATTGAAAAGTTAGTAGTTCAGTTAAATACCTTTTTAGAGTATAAAAAGTATTCATTTATGTTTAGCATAATATTTAATATTATTATTACAATATAGAATTAAAAATGAAAACGAGATGATCTATTATAGGCTAGAGTTAAGAAAAGTTCCATAGCTCATTGAAACTAAATCTGAAGAATCATCAGACATATAGATGTTGTGGACACTATAGATTCGTTATAGTGTTGGTGATTCAATGGAGGAAATGGCTTACCCACTAACAACGTCTAGGAGAGGAAGCCGGAGTGTGCCAATGGGGAAAGAGGGGTTAAGTCTAGTGTAGACGACGTTTTGAATGGTAGCAGGGGCTATCAACATCAACCAGAGATTCTGATAATACCTAGTGGTACCCAACAACAACTAGAGATCATGGTGGTGCCAAGTTTCAATATAGTTATCAATGGTAGACAACAATAATCAGAGATCATGGTGGTACTGAGTTCAGTAACTGCTCAGTAATTCAGTCCTTGTAGAACTACTGATGTAGGAAGTTTAAGTCATGGTACTTTGACTCTCCATCTAAGTACCCATGTTTATAGGATCCAAGTTTATCCGACCATCTTATACAGCCACTGAAGCCAGACGTTGCAAGGCTCGTTGCAATACAGGTAGCTAGTTAGTAGGCTTAGAATCCCAGGCCAACTCTAAGTCTTGCATGATGATATTGTATCTTGATGTGATACCTCCACATGTTGCAGTACACCTCATGTGGGTTTGAGACATAATAAAGTGATTAAAAGATTAATAAGTCAAGTTCATGATTTTTTTAGTTATATGTATTCAAAAATACATTATTTAGTTCTCAATATTTAGTATATTAATGAATATTTACATTACTACTCATTGGATTCATTATTTATTATCTTACTTATGTGCCCTTATGTTACAATCCACTTAATAAAAAATATTTGTATTATCTTGTATACTTGGTGAATCTCCACTAGTTGAGTTAGTAGCTCACACTCTACTTAACAAATTTTAGCTAACCTTGTTCACTAGTACATAAACCATCTTTGGTGTCGATTAAAACAACCCCATAACGTCAGTTAAAACTAACACCTAAGTGGGCGACACTATAGCCACAGGTCTATGACGTCGGTTCTTTGGAGAAGGCAAAACTGACACCATAGATCCAGCGTCGATTGTGTGGATAAAGAAACCGACATAGATTGAGGTCCTAGACGTCAGTTGTATGACAAAAACCAACGCTGAAAGAGCCATACCATGTCACATTTGTTGCTGGTTCGTATTAAACTAACACTTATCATGATGTACAATGTCAATTGCAACCCAAAATAATCGACAATTTTGATGTAAAGTGACAGTTATATCTAAAAAAATGATAACTATCACATGCTACCCAGTGAGGTTGTGTTGTCTAACACGGTCATTTTGGTTTTGTCCTTTAATGTCAGTTATTTTACTAAAATCGACAACTTAGGCCTATAGTGTTATATTTTTTTTGATACAATTGACGACTAAGTTTTTTTTAAATAGCAGGCTACACCCGGGTGGTCAACAGGATGCAGAACCTACAGTTCAGCATCCTGTGAGTTCATTTTAACAACATGCCACCAAATCTTCAAAAACAAACATAATATATATGCACATAATTTCATTCATTCTTCCATTCCATTTCATCACATGTGCAATCATAATTCAGCCACCTTCACATTCATTCACACACATGTTACTTCATTTACATATATACTAATTTCATTCTCATGACGTGTAGATACATTCATTCATTCATCTTCACATTCACACACATGTATATATATATATAGATCACCATTCACATATGCATGCATCAAATCTAAAGTTATAAGAAGTCATAAGCACCACATGTATAATAGAATTCAAAATTCTTCTTCATCTTCTTCATCCCAATCAAATTTAAAGTTCAATTCCCTTTCGAAGGCTTCTGCCCATTGTTCTTGTGTTTCATCTAGTTGTTCTCTTGTGTAGGGCATGTGTACATCTAGTAGCTTTTCTCACATTTAGAAGTTTTTCATTTTAAATACCTGCAAAGAGAACAATGTATATAATTAATAAGTTTGATATGTTCATATAATAATGAGACTATATACTTATGATGATCAAGACTATATATATATGGATTACATTATGTATCTCGTCGATGTCTACTGTCGCATATCTGAAAATCATGTTCATATACTGCATCACGTAGTATGTGCATGCCCAATCGTTGTCTTGTACAGAACAATACAAAATTTCAACATATAAAATGTTAATAAATAAAAGTAAGCATAGTTGGAATAAATATGCATTGGAGTCAGAAAACTACCTCAACATTCTCCCAAACTATCAGATTATTTTTGTGTCCTCCTTTCCTCCAACTTTTTTGAAACAGTTTATAGCCCTATATGTTAGTGTAATGCATTGAATTGACATTAGTAAATAGTCATATATATATATATATGCTAACAGATATAAATATAAAAATTTACTCACGTGAGTAATGCCTTTTTCAAATCATGTCCTCCATCATCGATTTTGTCACCCTTATGATCTAGATAATAAATAGTTAGTGTAACATCCCTGACCTGGGTTATGAGTTAACCCTAGGTGTTTTGCCTAAATATGTAATTAAATCTTTGTGATTAACTCTGAGCATGTAATTAAGTTTCTCAGAAACATATATTTCAGTATTTGCTCCTTTTTATTTAAAGATTGTAGCATTATTTTGATATACAGGGACCTATGTGCAATTTACCCAGTTGAAAGGGTTAGATTGCAATTTGCACATGATGAGATGTTCCTCTGATGTTGATACACCATGAGAAAATCTTTTTGCCAAAGTTTGAGGGATTTCCCAAGCTTGGGCACCAAGGTGCAGCTGTGGAAGCAATCCCGGTGCTTGAAACCCTAATTTGGGATAAAATGCAATTTACCCAAATTAAGGGATTCAATGTGTAAAACATATCATCTAATGTATCTTTTAGAACTCTTACCATCATTAGAGAAGAAATGATGAGGAAGTCACCTCAATTGAGTTATCAAGTTATGAAATATGCCTTGTGATTGAATAATCAGGGTATATGTGCAATATCTCTTTATGTATGTACCTTAGTATTAGATTGTTTTTCTTTGCCTTCTTTTTCTAGACCTTAAGATAAGGTTTGTCCTAATAATAAAGAGGAAGGTACGAGCAAGTAATGAAGGAAGGACTTAGTTGGAATTATGGGGAAACTTATGGGCCTTTAATGAAACATCACCCAAGTATATGTATACTTCACCCCTCAAGCAAAGGAACTCTTCCTTCGTGCATATCACTGTTTCCTCTTTGCTTGGCCGACTAAGGACTGTCTTGGAGCTCAAGGGGAACGACCAAGGGTGCAAGGTAGGTTTGAACCCCTCTTCTTGCCTAATTCCATGGTTAGAACTCGAATTCAAGGTCAACTTCATGGCTAACTCTTGAAACCCTACCTTTCTAGCCATCTCTTTTCATCCTTCCTTGGAGTTTTCATTTTGGCCAACCTGTGGGAACTCAAGGACGCCATTAGAGCTTGGAGCTTGAAAGCTTGGAGCTCAAGAAGCAAGCTTTAGGCGGGTTTTATAACTCTAAACCCATGCTTTACTATGTACATCTTTTATATGCGGTTTAATGATAGCTCTTAATGTTTCCCTACTTTCCCTGCTATTTTTGCAAGCAAATCCATGGGATATCCGTACTGTTCTTGAGCTAGGAGATGAAGGCGTGATTTCCAAGAAAAACCCACCGCTTTTCACTTTCTTAAACGGTCTCACCAGTTTGCTCTCTCGGTCTCAAGACCGCGAGGTGAGCAAACGGTCTCGAGACCGCGACAGGGCAACCGGTCTTCAAGACCGTTTGGCCCCGTTGACCGAGCATGGAACGTATAAGAAATCTGTTCCTAATTATATAGGCTAATTACCCTCAAAATTTGGGAGGCTAACTCCAAAGGAATCGGGAGATATGACCTTTTTAAGTAACAACTTTAAATGAATTTATTCCCGATTCTCAAACGGTCTGAAATTGCCTTTTTGGGCAAATGGTCTCAAGACCGTGAGAGAGCCTCGCGGTCTCAAGACCGTGAGAGGGCTCGTGGTCTCAAGACCGTGAGAGGGCTCGCGGTCTCAAGACCGAGAGGGGGCTCACGGTCTCAAGACCCCGAGGGGCCTCGCGGTCTTGAGGTCAAAGAAGGGCAAACGGTCTTCATGATCCTCGCGGTCTTAACCTCAATTTGAGTCTTCGCGGTCTTGAATCAATAGAGGGCTCACGGTCCCAAGACCCCGAGGGGCCTCGCGGTCTTGAGGTCAAAGAAGGGCAAACGGTCTTCATGATCCTCGCGGTCTTAACCTCAACTTGAGTCTTTGCGGTCTTGAATCAATGGAGGGCTCGCGGTCTTGGAGGAGGAAGAGGCCTCGTGGTCCTGAGGTCAAAGGTGACCAAACGGTCTACACATCCTCGCGGTCCTGATGTCAATTGGTCAAAAGGTCAACTCAACCAATGGGTCTCAAATCGATTGAGGGTCGATGGTTGAGATCGATCAAGATAATTCAAGGTTGACTTCTTTCAATCAATTGATGATATAAATGGTTCAATGTTGCCCTAATCAAACCCTAATGATAACCTAGGATATTAAGGGGTTAATGGACTAGGATTTTGACCATGATGATGATAAATGGGGTGAATTACCAAAATACCCCCTAAAGGGTAAATTAAGTAATACCTTGATCAAATCAAATCCTAATCACATGATGGTGATGTTTTGGGCTATGTTAGCCTATGATGACTTAATCCGACCTGATCTAGAGTGATGTTGACATCACCTAACTTTATGATGAGAGAGAAAGTACTTCTAGAGAGAGAAAGTACCCTTTTCAGGTGAAAACTCAATTAAAGCATCTCCAATGCACAGGAATGAGCATAATTAGGGTATGATCCACCTGTGTGAGATCATAGAAACCCTAATTATGATAAATGATGAACCTTTAACTAATCTAAGAGCATCAATGAAGATGTTACTCATACATGATGATGTTATGAGTTCAATTCACCTTAATGTGAATAGTAAACCCTAATTCAAGGGTGATGACATGTAATGTGAATAGTAAACCCTAATTCAAGGGTAATGGCATGCTTTTGAGTATTAAACTCTATTTGATGTGAATTAGAGATTTAACTCTTATGACAAGAGTAGGAAGTATATTCCTTATTTTTGTATTACCTTTATCAGTTGTATTAACCATGCAGGTTCTGATATGAAGGTAATCATATCCAGTAATGGATGTTGATGTTATATTCATTAAAGGCATGTTGTTAGCCTTATGAATAAGTAAAGTAATCTGATGCCTTGTCAGTGGCATCCTATGCTGATAATGGGCTGTGAGAGCCATGAATACCATCAAGGTCATGCCTTAGAGATGACTTGTGATGAGGATAATGAGAAATGATGATTGATATGAGTTAGGCCTGTTACATTTAGTATTCTTCTTTTATAGCTGCTATGCTACTGTTATTGTTTGGAGAACAATGTATGCTGTTAAAGAATACTGAATGTACCTAACTAATCAAGTATAATGTAGAGCCCTGATCATAGATCCATCATTGTCAGAGATTAAGTGATGGTGAAACAGGTTTTCCTCAGGGAACTCCTGGAGCACATACTTTTGAGTATGTGGGGTACATGGATGTGTAGAACCTTACATCCTAGTGTAGGAAAGTGATGTAGATGTGTAATCCATCCATCCTTCACTATAATTCCATACCGTATCAGTGGTAGGTAAACATGAAACCTCCTGATGACGAAGAAAGCACAGATATCCGTATCAGTGGTAGGTAAATATGAAACCTCCTGATGACGTAGAGAGTACAGAACGCCACTGTGACTCTAGAATAGCGAAGGACCAGTTTACCCTGGTGAGCTATAGTAGTAGAGACACGAGATGTCCTACAAGTGATCCTCTTACTAACTGAGGAAGGTGAAGGTCATGAGAATCCGGCTCTCTTAGTGACCTATGTATGATACTGATGTGACTTCTCAGCGATCAGTTGGAGTATGAGTGGTATGTCTCATCTCCATAGGGCATAATGTTGTTTGTAAAACATAATCAACCACGTAGTATACTTGTTAGAGATAACTCCAAGTTAGTTGATTGATGTTATACTGTTATAGTGCTCATACTTCTTCATATCTCATAAATGTTGAGATCTTGTTATACCTACAACTGTTATAAAATACTTTGAAGGCTTCACTGCTTAAGATACTCTTTGATGTTATAATAAAGCTTCTGGCGAAGAGTTATAACTCTCGCTGGGACAATTATGTATAATTGTCTCACCCCGTAGACTTCAACTTTTTAGGTGGACGTCGGAGACGAAGGAACCAGCCTACAGGTGACCAGCCTCAGCAGCAGCAGCACCAAGAGCAGCAGTAATCTCAGGTGGAGATTTAGTCTGCCATGGGGTGTAGTTAGAGTCAGTCCTATGTGTCCTCTGTACTCTCAGGTCTTAGAATCTTGTGTTATGTGATCTTGAGATTTTGTATCTTGATGTATATAATTACTCAAGAAGTAATTATCCTGAGATGTAAACAGTTTATCTCTCTTTATGAAAGAAGTTTTTATGGATCCAAGTTCTTATCTCGAAAAGTTTTAATTTCCCGTGATTTTGTCTTCCGCTGATTACCAATTCACTTCCGCTAAGTTTTAATTGTGTTTATATCATGGTTTAGAGATCAGAGCCCACAATTAGTGGTATCAGAGCTCTAGGTCAGTTGAGTCTACAGAGGCATAGGACTTAGGATGTCAAGTCTACCTTTAGTACTCCTTCCTTATCTAATAGAATCTTCTGCTCCTCAGGAGAAGAAGATACATAAGAATGTCAGAACATCACGATGAGTACGTGGCAGAGAGTAGTGCTAGTGCACCTCGAGGCGGTGCAAGAGTTCCGAGAATAGAACAACATGCACCTGAGTCACCAAGAGAGCCACCCCAGTTCGACCCAGCTGACATGAGTAACCCAACTGTACAGACGATGTTCGGGCAGTTCATGACTGCCATGACACATATAACGGATAGGATGCCCATTCCTGCACCTAGGGCACCTGTCCCGCCTGAAGCATAAGGTATCGGTAAGACATTCGAACGACTTCGTCGTGTCGGAGCTACCGAGTACTTCGGAACTGCCGACCCTACAGATGCTGACTTATGGTTGACATAGTTGGAGAAGGCTTTCAGGATTCTTATGATTCCGGAAGCTGAGAAGGTTAGACATGCTGTCTATCTTCTCAAAGGCAGTGCTGGTCACTGGTGGAACATGGAAGAGCAGAAGAGGCCTGGAGTAGAGTTCTCATGGGAAGAGTTTCGTCGGGAATTTATCAAATATATTTTCCAAAGACCTTCCTAGATGAGAAGATCTCTCAGTTCGAGAAACTAAGGCAGGGTATGATGAACATTAGCGAATATGAAGCTAAGTTCATGGAGTTGTTGCGGTTCTGTCCGCGCATGGCTGCTACGGATGAGGAAAGAATCAGAAGATTTGAGAAGGGTTTGAATTCTGATATGTCAACCCCTGTATCTACCTTAGAGAACCGAGAGAGATTCTCTACCTTCGTTGAGTCAGTCCGAAGGATAGAGAGATCTGTGGTTGAGAAGAGACAAACCCATAAAAGATATCCACAGTTCCAGGGTTCTTCATCTAGGGATTCCAAGAAAACTAGATTCTCTGCACCTAACCCTCCACCACCCAGATCGAGTTTTCCAACTCAATGGACACCAAGCAGAGGTAGAAGACAGAGTCAACCGCTTCAAGGGATGCACAGTTCTGCATCTGTGTCAGTCAATGGACCACCCAGGCCACAGCAACAGGAGAGGAGTTGCTACAACTGTGGTAAGGTGGGACACTTGATGAAGGATTGCCGTTCTAGGCCTGCTAGTGTGACACAACAACCCCCGAGACAGAATCAACAGGGATCTCAGAATAGACAACATCAAGGAGCAGCTCAAGGACGTGGACAAGCGTCTCAAGCTGGATCATCAGCACCACCTCAACACCAGGCGACTGCGAGGTTCTATGCTATGAACCCACCGGAGGCAGTGGTCAATCCAAGGGTAGTGGCAGGTCAGATGAAACTTTTACATTCTGATATGTCTACATCCTGTGATGTATCTGTTCTGATTGACCCGGGCGCTACGCACTCTTTCATCACTCGTGAAGTGATTCGTAACTGCAATGTGACTGTTAGTCATAGAGCAGATAATTTTTTGTTAGAGACTCTGTTGAGTGGGTCTACCGTTTTGCAGGAGGTATGTTCTCCCTGCATCCTCTTCTTTTCTGACCATCGCATTCAAGTGGACCTTATACCACTTGATATGCAAGGATTTGATATAATCCTTGGGATGGATACCTTAGAAAGGTATAAAGTTGTCTTGGATTGTGAGTCCAAGTTGGCTGTGTTTGCTGACGAAAGTAGCACATGGATCTTTCAAGGTGAAAGAAAGATTCTGCCTACCTGTCTTGTATCAGCTATGGTTGCTGATAAGCTATTGAGGCAAGGATGTTATGCATTCTTAGCCCATGTGGTAGATGTTACCAAGGAAAGTTCTAATCCTGCTAAAGTCCCTATAGTCAGGGAATTTGAAGATGTGTTTCCTGAAGAACTTCCTGGTATACCACCACCTCGGGAGATTGATTTTGAAATCAATCTGATTTCAAATACGAAACCCATAGCTCAGACTCCGTATAGAATGGCGCCTGCCGAGATGGCAGAACTCAAGAAACAGCTTCAAGAGTTACTTGATAGAGGTTTTATCCGACCGAGTACTTCACCTTGGGGTGCTCCGGTCTTGTTTGTTAAAAAGAAAGATGGGTCAATGTGGTTGTGCATCGACTATAGACAACTCAATAAAGTAACAATAAAGAATAAGTACCCTCTGCCGAGGATTGATGATCTCTTTGACCAGTTGCGTGGTGCAACAGTCTTTTCAAAGATAGACTTGAGGTCTGGATATCATCAACTCCGTATTAAGGATAGTGACATATCCAAGTCTGCCTTTAGGACAAGATATGGTCACTATGAGTTCACGGTTATGTCGTTTGGACTAACCAATGCACCAGCTGCATTTATGGAACTCATGAATAGAGTTTTTCGACCTTTCCTTGATCAGTGTGTTGTCGTCTTCATAGATGACATTCTGATTTATAGTAAGGATGCTCAGCAGCATGAGCAGCATCTTCGCCAAGCTTTGACCTTGCTAAGAGAACATAAGTTGTATGCTAAGTTCAGCAAGTATGAGTTTTGTCTACCGGAGATATCTTTTCTTGGTCATGTGATATCCACCTCGGGAATTCGTGTTGACCCTACAAAAGTAGAATCTGTTCTACAGTGGGAACAACCGAAGACACCGACGGAGATTCGAAGTTTCTTGGGGTTAGCTGGCTATTATCGAAGGTTCATTAAGAACTTTAGTTCTATAGCCTTACCTTTGACCAAGTTGACCCGGAAAGATGTTCCTTTTTCTTGGAGTGATAAGTGTCAACAGTCTTTTCAGTTGTTGAAGGAGAGATTGACAAGTGCACCTGTGCTAGTGCTACCTGAACAAGGAAAAGGGTATATAGTTTTCTGTGATGCTTCCAAGAATGGACTTGGATGTGTGTTGATGCAGGATAAACAAGTGATTTCTTTTGCTTCCCGACAGCTTAAGAAACACGAGGAGAATTATCCGACACACGATCTAGAGTTAGCTGCTGTGGTTCATGCCTTAAAAATTTGGAGACACTATCTCTACGGAGAAACATTCCAGATTTTCACAGACCACAAAAACCTTAAGTATATCTTCTCTCAGCATGAGCTCAACATGAGGCAACGTCGCTGGATGGAGTTAATCAAGGACTACGACTGTACAATTGATTACCATCCAGGCAAGGCCAATGTTGTTGCAGATGCCTTGAGTAGGAAATCAGCAACATCAACCATGAATAGAGCACAACTAAACTCTTTAGTATGCTCTAGGAGAGATATGCTTATCTCTTTAAGGCAAGACAATGTACAGTTGAAGGTGTCATTGTTAGCCAGTTTGTTAGCTGAGATGCATATTAAACCTACCCTAAGGGAGCAGATTAAAGAGGCACAGCTAGGTGATGCTGCAGTTCAACATATAAGATCTGAGTATGGAAATGAGAAGCAAGATTGTTTTCATGACTCAGAAGATCAAGTAGCTTGTTATAATGGAAATATGATAGTGCCAGATGTGGACAACTTAAGAAAGTTAGTCCTGGAAGAAGCCCATTCTTCCATGTATGCTATGCATCCAGGGAGCACCAAGATGTATCGGAATTTGAAAGATCTGTATTGGTGGCCTGGGATGAAAAAGGACGTTGCAGAGTTTGTTCTGAGGTGTCCTGTGTGTCAGCAAGTTAAAGCTGAACACCAGAAGCCTGCAGGGACAATGCAACCTTTACCCATACCACAGTGGAAGTGGGACCATGTGACCATGGACTTTGTTGTTGGCCTACCCAGGACAAGCAAAGGACATGATTCCATTTGGGTAATTGTTGATAGCTTGACTAAGACAGCACATTTCTTACCTGTCAAAACAACCTATTCTGCTGAAAGGTTATCAGAGTTGTATGTTAAAGAGATAGTGCGTTTGCACGGAGTTCCTGTCACAATAGTTTCTGACAGAGGTCCTCAGTTTACAAGTCGTTTTTGGGAACAGTTACACCAAGCCTTAGGCACCAAGCTAAGGTTTAGTACGGCCTTTCATCCACAGACTGATGGACATTCGGAAAGGACCATACAAACCTTAGAAGACCTGTTGCGAGCATGTGTTCTCCAGTTCACCGGAAGTTGGGATCTACACCTAAGCTTGGTAGAGTTTGCCTATAACAATAGCTATCAGCATAGTATTGATATGGCACCTTATGAAGCTTTGTATGGTAGACGTTGTAGATCACCTTTGTGTTGGTTTGAGACTGGTGAGCATCAGTTGTTAGGTCCTGACCTTGTGCAGCAAACCACAGAAAAGATTAAAATAATACAACAAAAGATTAAGACTGCTCAGGATAGGCAGAAATCTTATGCTAACAAACGTCGTAGACCCTTAGAGTTCCAGGTTGGAGACAGAGTGTATCTCAAGGTCTCGCCTTGGAAAGGAGTCCTTTGTTTTGGTAGGAAAGGGAAGTTAGCTCCTAGATTTATGGGACCTTATCCAATCATTGAACGGATTGGAAAGGTAGCGTATAAACTAGAGCTGCCCCCAGAGTTACATAGGTTACACCCTGTGTTTCACATTTCTATGTTGAAGAAATGTCACCCAGACACCGAGTCAGTTCTACAACCCATGGAAGTAGAATTGAATGATGATATGTCCTATGAGGAGGGACCAGTGTCAATCCTTGATAAAAGAATTAAAAAGTTAAAGAAGAAAAATATAAGTCTTGTGAAAGTCCTTTGGAATCACCGTGGCGTTGAAGAAGCCACTTGGGAGCTAGAGGATGAGATGAGAAGGAGGTATCCTGCCCTTTTCTCTTGATATGTCTTATCGATTTCGGGGACGAAATCCTTGTAAGGGGTGGATAATTTGTAACATCCCTGACCTGGGTTATGAGTTAACCCTAGGTGTTTTGCCTAAATATGTAATTAAATCTTTGTGATTAACTCTGAGCATGTAATTAAGTTTCTCAGAAACATATATTTCAGTATTTGCTCCTTTTTATTTAAAGATTGTAGCATTGTTTTGATATACATGGACCTATGTACAATTTACCCAGTTGAAAGGGTTAGCTTGCAATTTGCACATGATGAGATGTTCCTCTGATGTTGAGACATCATGAGAAAATCTTTTTGGCAAAGTTTGAGGGATTTCCCAAGCTTGGGCACCAAGGTGCAGCTGTGGAAGTAATCCCGGTGCTTGAAACCCTAATTTGGGATAAAATGCAATTTACCCAAATTAAGGGATTCAATGTGTAAAACATATCATCTAATGTATCTTTTAGAACTCTTACCATCATTAGAGAAGAAATGATGAGGAAGTCACCTCAATTGAGTTATCAAGTTATGAAATATGCCTTGTGATTGAATAATCAGGGTATATGTGCAATATCTCTTTATGTATGTACCTTAGTATTAGATTGTTTTTCTTTGCCTTCTTTTTCTAGACCTTAAGATAAGGTTTGTCCTAATAATAAAGAGGAAGGGACGAGCAAGTAATGAAGGAAGGACTTAGTTGGAATTATGGGGAAACTTATGGGCCTTTAATGAAACATCACCCAAGTATATGTATACATCACCCCTCAAGCAAAGGAACTCTTCCTTCGTGCATATCATTGTTTCCTCTTTGCTTGGCCGACTAAGGACTGTCTTGGAGCTCAAGGGGAACGACCAAGGGTGCAAGGTAGGTTTGAACCCCTCTTCTTGCCTAATTCCATGGTTAGAACTCGAATTCAAGGTCAACTTCATGGCTAACTCTTGAAACCCTACCTTTCTAGCCATCTCTTTTCATCCTTCCTTGGAGTTTTCATTTTGGCCAACCTGTGGGAACTCAAGGACGCCATTAGAGCTTGGAGCTTGAAAGCTTGGAGCTCAAGAATCAAGCTTTAGGCGGGTTTTATAACTCTAAACCCATGCTTTACTATGTACATCTTTTATATGCGGTTTAATGATAGCTCTTAATGTTTCCCTACTTTCCCTGCTATTTTTGCAAGCAAATCCATGGGATATCCGTACTGTTCTTGATCTAGGAGATGAAGGCATGATTTCCAAGAAAAACCCACCGCTTTTCACTTTCTTAAACGGTCTCACCAGTTTGCTCTCTCGGTCTCAAGACCGCGAGGTGAGCAAACGGTCTCGAGACCGCGACAGGGAAACCGGTCTTCAAAAACCGTTTGGACCCATTGACCGAGCATGGACCATATAAGAAATCTGTTCTTAATTATATAGGCTAATTACCCTCAAAATTTGGGAGGCTAACTCCAAAGGAATCGGGAGATATGACCTTTTTAAGTAACAACTTTAAATGAATTTATTCCTGATTCTCAAACGGTCTGAAATTGCCTTTTTGGGCAAACGGTCTCAAGACCGTGAGAGAGCCTCACGGTCTCAAGACCGTGAGAGGGCTCGCGGTCTCAAGACCATGAGAGGGCTCGTGATCTCAAGACCGAGAGGGGGCTCACGGTCTCAAGACCCCGAGGGGCCTCGCGGTCTTGAGGTCAAAGAAGGGAAAACGGTCTTCATGATCCTCGCGGTCTTAACCTCAATTTGAGTCTTCGCGGTCTTGAATCAATAGAGGGCTCACGGTCTCAAGACCCCGAGGGGCCTCGCGGTCTTGAGGTCAAAGAAGGGCAAACGGTCTTCATGATCCTCGCGGTCTTAACCTCAACTTGAGTCTTCGCGGTCTTGAATCAATGGAGGGCTCGCGGTCTTGGAGGAGGAAGAGGCCTCGCGGTCCTGAGGTCAAAGGTGACCAAACGGTCTACACATCCTCGCGGTCCTGATGTCAATTGGTCAAAAGGTCAACTCAACCAATGGGTCTCAAATCGATTGAGGGTCGATGGTTGAGATCGATCAAGATAATTCAAGGTTGACTTCTTTCAATCAATTGATGATATAAATGGTTCAATGTTGCCCTAATCAAACCCTAATGATAACCTAGGATATTAAAGGGTTAATGGACTAGGATTTTGACCATGATGATGATAAATGGGGTGAATTACCAAAATACCCCTAAAGGGTAAATTGAGTAATACCTTGATCAAATCAAATCCTAATCACATGATGGTGATGTTTTGGGCTATGTTAGCCTATGATGACTTAATCCGACCTGATCTAGAGTGATGTTGACATCACCTAACTTTATGATGAGAGAGAAAGTACTTCTAGAGAGAGAAAGTACTTCTAGAGAGAGAAAGTACCCTTTTCAGGTGAAAACTCAATTAAAGCATCTCCAATGCACAGGAATGAGCATAATTAGGGTATGATCCACCTGTGTGAGATCATAGAAACCCTAATTATGATAAATGATGAACCTTTAACTAATCTAAGAGCATCAATGAAGATGTTACTCATACATGATGATGTTATGAGTTCAATTCACCTTAATGTGAATAGTAAACCCTAATTCAAGGGTGATGACATGTAATGTGAATAGTAAACCCTAATTCAAGGGTAATGGCATGCTTTTGAGTATTAAACTCTATTTGATGTGAATTAGAGATTTAACTCTTATGACAAGAGTAGGAAGTATATTCCTTATTTTTGTATTACCTTTATCAGTTGTATTAACCATGCAGGTTCTGATATGAAGGTAATCATATCCAGGAATGGATGTTAATGTTATATTCATTAAAGGCATGTTGTTAGCCTTATGAATAAGTAAAGTAATCGGATGCCTTGTCAGTGGCATCCTATGCTGATAATGGGATGTGAGAGCCATGAATACCATCAAGGTCATGCCTTAGAGATGACTTGTGATGAGGATAATGAGAAATGATGATTGATATGAGTTAGGCCTGTTACATTTAGTATTCTTCTTTTATAGTTGCTATGCTACTGTTATTATTTGGAGAACAATGTATGCTGTTAAAGAATACTGAATGTACCTAACTAATCAAGTATAATGTAGAGCCCTGATCATAGATCCATCATTGTCAGAGATTAAGTGATGGTGAAACAGGTTTTCCTCAGGGAACTCCTGGAGCACATACTTTTGAGTATGTGGGGTACATGGATGTGTAGAACCTTACATCCTAGTGTAGGAAAGTGATGTAGATGTGTAATCCATCCATCCTTCACTATAATTCCATACCGTATCAGTGGTAGGTAAACATGAAACCTCCTGATGACGAAGAAAGCACAGATATCCGTATCAGTGGTAGGTAAATATGAAACCTCCTGATGACGTAGAGAGTACAGAATGCCACTGTGACTCTAGAATAGCGAAGGACCAGTTTACCCTGGTGAGCTATAGTAGTAGAGACATGAGATGTCCTACAAGTGATCCTCTTACTGACTGAGGAAGGTGAAGGTCATGAGAATCCGGCTCTCTTAGTGACCTATGTATGATACTGATGTGACTTCTCAGCGATCAGTTGGAGTATGAGTGGTATGCCTCATCTCCACAGGGCATAATGTTGTTTGTAAAACATAATCAACCACGTAGTATACTTGTTAGAGATAACTCCAAGTTAGTTGATTGATGTTATACTGTTATAGTGCTCATACTTCTTCATATCTCATAAATGTTGAGATCTTGTTATACCTACAACTGTTATAGAGTACTTTGAAGGCTTTACTGCTTAAGATACTCTTTGATGTTATAATAAAGCTTCTGGCGAAGAGTTATAACTCTCGCTGGGACAATTATGTATAATTGTCTCACCCCGTAGACTTCAACTTTTTAGGTGGACGTCGGAGACGAAGGAACCAGCCTACAGGTGACCAGCCTCAGCAGCAGCAGCACCAAGAGAAGCAGTAATCTCAGGTGGAGATTTAGTCTGCCATGGGGTGTAGTTAGAGTCAGTCCTATGTGTCCTCTGTACTCTCAGGTCTTGGAATCTTGTGTTATGTGATCTTGAGATTTTGTATCTTGATGTATATAATTACTCAAGAAGTAATTATCCTGAGATGTAAACAGTTTATCTCTCTTTATGAAAGAAGTTTTTATGGATCCAAGTTCTTATCTCAAAAAGTTTTAATTTCCCGTGATTTTGTCTTCCGCTGATTACCGATTCGCTTCCGCTAAGTTTTAATCGTGTTTATATCATGGTTTAGAGATCAGAGCCCACAGTTAGCATTGCAGGGACAACAACCAATAAGATCCAATGGTTATTCTTGAGTGATCAGAAGGCAAAAAAAACTCAAAATCCAAAATGAAATATATTTTTTAAAGTCAAAATTATAAGCAAAGTAAGTAAATTTACCCAACATTATATGGAGATATTATCACACTCTTTTTTGCTTTTTACTAAAATATTTAAATGTGATAGAGCAGTATAGGGTAACAGATGCAAGGTCTTTAATTACATAGCTAATCGAGGATGGAACTAGAAATCCCACATGTGTCACTGAAAACTTTATACAAATCATATGTAAGTGGTTGCAAAACATATATAATGTAAGCATTAATATATAAGAAAATAGATCACCATATATAAAATGAGGTATATAGATATATAAGATCTCACCATATCCAATGTTCTATCAGAGATGTATTCAACCAAGCAAAACAAAACAACTCCAAAACATCTTGTAGAAATATACTAGCATGATAACATTGACCTACAACGTCCTCCTTAATAGAAACCATCATAGGTGAACCTTCTTCATGTTCACCTATAAATAGTGTCATACCCCTGCATTGAGGACCTATCGAGTCGAATAGGTCATGTGTAAGCCAACCAAGTAATTGAGGAGGAGATGGAGGTGGAGGAGGACAATCTCTAAGGGGTTTCTTAAGCCTTATGTCCTACATATATATAATTTCATATCAATTATCATGTATATACAGATAGAAATGTAATATAAATTTACCATACATCATGATCAATATAGATAACTCCCGCTATGGGCCACGCGACCACGCCTCCTTCTGCTTCACCTATTGTCTCAGTGTCAAGGTGTTCATATGGCAGTGGATGCTTCTTTCAAGCTTCATAGACAAGCCTCGGGCACACGCAAACCACATCGATAGGTAATGGAACACCATGAAGCATGACACCTGTAAGGGGTTGGTAAGCCTTGCCCACAATAATGTCATATTCTTATAATTTTAGACGGCATGGCCTCAACCCCTATAAATTTGCATAGTGTTATATATATATGTAAACATATCATCTTGAAAACACTACTATGTCATAAAAATACATACAATGGATGTGGTAGGTGTTGGGTCTATAGGATTACTCCCAACCAATTCTGTCGTAGGGGGGGCCACCTCATATGAAGAGCAGGGCGGTGCAGATGGTACTGTCTGAGCGGATGACTGAGAATGTACCCACTGGCTCATTGCTTCTTGAATTCCCTTTACAATAACTCTTTTACCTCCTCTTTTAAGAATCCCCTTTTTGGATAGATTTGCACTTTGATGGCTCAAAGAACGCTCTTATACTCACACCAACGCCAGTAGTACTAACATGTACATGATGCTTTGGGTTACGTAGAGCAACTATTGATCCATCCCTTGTTCCCTCAGGGATGAACTTGCCTTGTTTCCTTTGCTCATGGAGATACTATTAATCATCATCAATAGTAATTGGTAAGTAAAACATAGCAATCATAAATACTAATTGCTCTGAGAGTTGGATTTTACCATTTTTGTAGCCGCCTCAGTCATTGCGGGATTGGTCATTTCTCCAAATTTGGATTGCCTCCCAACCATCCATATATCATGGTGAATTAGAGGTTCCGTAGTAGTAGTATAGGACTCAGCAGCCCCAGGAGTAGGCTATTGAGAAGAAGACGCCTAGAGTAGCTTTTGGCGAAGATTTGCATAGACTCCTCAATCCATTGTGTGGTTGTGCACATTCTTTGCATGCCTTTCTCTTTGAGCATCACTTACAGTCTGGTTAGTAACAAGCATCAATAGTATTTGGTAAGTAAAACATAACAAACTATGTCAAGGTAAAATGATGAATTCATTAGAATGTATTCAAAATAGGGAGTGAGGATAATACCTTGAATTCATTAGTATTTTTTATAGCAACAAACACCTCCCATGTTGCCAGGTTAAGATAGCTCCATTACTCAGTGGCTGACTTCTTCCTCTTCTCAGCCTCCTGTATGTATAGCCTTGTCATGTTTGTTCTATAATTCCTGAGAACCCTCCCACAGCGTTGCATCACCTTTTTGCGATGCAGATTTTCATCCAGGTCAAATATGCTCTGCAAAATTTCATATACTTAATGGAATATTCTTAAAAATATAATTGTAAATAATTTAAAAAACAAAATTTCAAATGATAATATCTCACACATAATTCTTTCCATATGAAGTCTTTCTTGCTTTTATCAATTTTATGCCAAGATTATACTGCTATACTATAATGGCTATGAGTAAGAACCCCTAGATATGAAAAAAGAGCTTTAGTTCTTTCCAATAGGATTTCATGCATGATCAAACTCAATGACCAACTTTGATTCGTTACCCCTTTGTTGTATCAACTTGTTCATCATGGTGATGCCCCTTTTTTATGTTGCTCTTTAAGATGAATAAGATCCTCATGACGTACATCCTCAACTAAAATTGACAAAAAGTGCATATTGGTCATAAATAGATATAACTTATTAAATGTGATACAATAAGATAACCATATTGTAAAATGCATAGAGTGTTGATAAAAATATACCCAGCTTACACTAGTATTAGTAGGATGTTGCTCATCCTCATGGTAATCATCATCATGGTCATCATACTCATGGTCAAACCCCATGTAAAAAATGTCATATAAAAAATAGTTAAACAATGAAATATAAGTATATAATGCACATCTAACATTTGAAAAAATAAAAGCATGCCTCTAGTATAGAGATCTTTTATCAATTAACATTCCCTCAGTGTGATCTCCACGCACATATAAGTCAGCAACACTTTCAATATTTGGTGTTGGTAAGCCAATTGAGAAAGGACTGGAGTCATCATACTTGTCATAGTACTCTTCTTCATCTATAGGATCTTCAATGAACTATATTTTACCATGAAGAACAACATACCATTTTCATTTACAGGATCATTGATATAAAAATACTTGCTTCTCTTGTAATTCCATTATGAATGGTTCACCCTTCTCGCCAATCTTTTCCAAATTCACTAACGTGAAACCCAATTCATCCACTACAACTCCTTTGGTGAACCCAATTACACTTAAAGATTGGAGTTTTGAAACTACGTAGTCAAACTCCCATATGTCTTCAATGACATCGTAATATGACATTTTAGCTTCACGTGGACTCTTATCCTTCACACTAGAAAAAAACAATGAAGACACTTGAAGGGTGACCCCACTATTTTGGACGACACTCTTATCATCTTTACACTTTGTGTAATAAGAGAAGCCATTTATGTCAAACCCTTCATAAGACATAACATTCATTTTTGGTTTAAAGGTGAGGCATTTGATATTTTCAGCAACATTATTTGGTGTTTGACATAGTTGACGTAAGACTTTATCTTCAAACCACCTAATAAATGGCTTATTATGCTCTCTAGCAAGCCACATTGAGTTGGCTCGAGGATATTGTTTATTGATGAAATTGGTATGTTTGGTGATATAAACACTCACTTTGTCGATGTTGTGTAAAATATACAAGTGAGCTTGTTCCCATAGCTCACGACTAATTACTTGCGCTCGTGCTCCTAAAATCCCTTTGTTGGAATAGTCCTCAATATTCTTGTCATTTACAGGAGCTTCATTACAACTCAGAAAGTCACTAAAAAAGTCCATAACCTCCCACTCCACATAACCCTCAATAATACTCCCTTTAGGCCGATAATGGTTTTGAATATCACCTTTAAAAACAATCACGTACACATGATATCAAAGAATGAAGGAGGAAAATACGTCTCAAGCTGGCATAGGGTAACAACCACTTCTCTTTGTAACCTATTGAGATTCTCATGATCAATAACTTTGCTGCATAGTGTTGAAGAAGAAACAAAAGCTGGTGATTATAAACCTTACATGCTTTGGCAGTATAGATCGAGTTTCCATGGGCAATATTTGTTGCATTAGAGTGTGACATCATGAGATTTAAAACCTATCAGCTTCAAATCTTTCATTGATACCATTCTACGGATATTGGAAGAGTATCCATGTGGTGCCTTAACATTAAGCAAGTACTCATAAAAAGTTTTCTTCTCTTTTCTAGACAGCGTGTAACAAGCAGGAGGTAAATATGCTTTTGATCACTCCTACCTACTCCTGTTAATTGTTTCCTTATTCCCATTTCATGTAGGTCCATTCTAGATTTGATGCCATCTTTAGTCTTACTTGGTATATTCAAAATATTACCAATGATGCTATCACAAACATTTTTCTCAACATCCATGACATAGATATAATACCTAACTTCTAGAGAACTCCAATAAGGAAGATCCCAGAATATTGACTCTTCTTGAGTAAATATTTTTGCTCTATTTGGTAATGGTACATTGTGATCTCTTACCAAATTCATTGACAAAGTCTTTTACTCTTTCATAAACAACCTCCCCTCATGTAGGCTTAGGGGCACTCCGTTCCTCATTTGCTCCATTAAACGCTTTGCGCAACCTTTAATAAGGATGGACTTTTAGAAGAAACCTTTAATGACCAAGATATACAGTCCTGCCACCATGTTTTAGTCATATTAAATCAGTGTTCTCTTCACATATAGGGCATACTTTGGATCCTTTTACACTGTATCTAGACAAATTTTCATATGTTGGAAAGTCATTAATAGTGCAAAACAACATAGCATGCAAACGAAATGTCTCTCTATGCAAAGCATCATAGGTCATCACACCTTCTTCCCAGATTTTCTTGAAGTCATCAATCAGAGGTTCAAGATAAACATCGATATCATTTTTAGGTTGTTTAGGGCCCGATATCAACAATGATGGCATAACATACTTATTTTTCATACACAACTAGGGAGGAAGATTGTAAATAATAAGCATAATTGGCCAAGTTCTATGTTGGTTGCTTAATGTGTCGTATGGATTCATCCCATCAGTACAAAACCCAAGTCTTAGATTCCTGACTTCTCCACCAAATTTAGGGTACAATTCGATATTCTTCCACGATGGGGAATCTAACGCATGTCGTAGGATCCCATTATTATTTTTCTTTACCTCTGCATGCCACCTTAAATTCTTCACATCCATTGGATTGGCAAACAAGTGTTG
This sequence comes from Alisma plantago-aquatica, assembly GCA_963693085.1. Taxonomy (NCBI): domain Eukaryota; kingdom Viridiplantae; phylum Streptophyta; class Magnoliopsida; order Alismatales; family Alismataceae; genus Alisma; species Alisma plantago-aquatica. The sequence goes on from OY856409.1 coordinate 534,881,281, forward strand.
AAACCATGATATTATAGGTAGATACTACATCACCTTGGCAGAAGGGGCAGTTTTTTACTTCCCCAGAGTTATTATTTTGAACCTTGACACCCCACATTTTGGACAATCTTTCAAATCAACATAGCCCTTTTGAAATAACACACATACATTTGGGCATGCATGTATCTTCTTAGCCTGCATTCCCATTGGGCGCAACATTTTCTTTAATTCGTATTTGACATTGGAAGCTCGTTGCCTTCAGGAAGAATTTCTTTCAACAAAGACAACAATGACATGAAGCTTTTGTCACTTCATCTATTGTTAGCCTTCAGAGTATACAATTTTGAGACAACACCTAGTTTCATAAATTTAGCACAACCTAACTATAACGGTCTCTCATCATCATGCACAATGTTTCTAAATAAGGAAGGTGGATCGGTTTGCTCTACCCCACAACTATCTAGAATCACACCAACCATGTCTATCAGAATTGGTTCATTCACATCTACATCATCGACAATAATTTCTTCTTCAACACAAGCACTATTATTGACATCTACTGATCTCACCGTTGGATTCTCTCTGTGTCGGTACCATTATGTATATCCCAGTATAATCCCATTGCACATGACATGACTTTTGATTTTGTCAGTAGTGTTGACTTTCAAGTTGTTACTACAATGCCTACATGGATAGTAGAACCTATCTCCAGGTTGTTTCATGTGTTCCTATGCAAATCTTATAAATTGGTCAAGACCAGCAATAAAATATGGGGTGCGATGATTTGTAATGGACATCCATGATCTATCAATTCTATGATCAAAGAAAAAATAGGTATTAAGATTTAGGGTTTACATGATTAGGGTTTAGGATTTACATATAGATTAGGGTTTATTATTTTTTATTTAGGGATAAGGGTTTATAGATTAGGGCTTAGAGTTTAAAGATTAGGGTTTGTGATTTATAGATTAGGGTTTAGGGTTCAATAATGAATGTGTGCACCACCTATCCCATTCTTGTACACGTACTCTTAGTAGTAAGTGCATAATGTGTATTCGATTTTCAAGAAAAATTTGGCAGCATTTCCCCACAGTTCACCAAGTACACCGATGTAGATGGGCAAATGTTCACCAACAAATGTACTTAGAGAACAAATAGAGAAGTGTTGACAAAACATCTTGATAACCATATATACATTATACACTTACATCCTAAGTGAGATTAAGTGTTCAAGAACAGTCCCAAATGGGGGATTATCAAAGATTTACTCATAATGAGTAAATCTCAGACAGGTTTCTTGGCCTACAAAATATATGTATATTGTCAATCCCTAAACCTATGATCCTGGTTTCATCATCCATATCCTAGGTTTTATGTAACATCATTTAATTCAATTCATTCTTCCATTTGGATTAGTTAACCAAGAGAGAAAGCAAACAATATTAATTAATTAAGATAAACTAGTAATTGAAATAAAGAAACAAGCAAGAAATAAAGTAAGCAATCAACAACACCTAAGATTACAAACAATGTATGAGTTGATTTACAATAGCAACATCTTGTAATCTTAATCATACCCATGAGGATCAGTTCTTTCTCCTAATTGATCTCAAGAAACACTTGAATAAGCATAAGACTTCATACATGTATTAGATTCTCATCATAAACCCTAACTAGCTTCATTTTAGGGTTTTGGCCAAGTTAGTTTCAAAGTTACTTAATTAAATTTTTATGATCTTGTACTAATTTAGGGTCCATAATAAAGGTGGGGTTCAAGTTGCATGTCATTTCGTGGTTCCATTCATTCTATATGGATATTACAAGATTCAACTCACTTATTTGCACTTGAGGGTCAAAAGACTCATAATAGAGAAACCATGATCATAAACATGATCTGGGGAAATTCATGGGTTTAGATTAGCAAGACAGGGAATAAGAAGCACATTCTAGAATAGGTGGATGTCTACTAGGGTCTATGACTCAAACAACCAACATGAGGTACCAACATTCAATCATAAATGTAATCAAACCATTGGTTTCTTAAATCATTTAGGCTCAACATAAGAATTAGGTGGTACATCCATATCAAGTGGTCCATAGGTTTGAGTATACTCTTATTAGAGAGATAAATACAATACAAAAGGATCCATATATGCACTTAGGTACAAGAACCCCAAAATTTCAGAGGCAGTGAGCGGTGACATCCACCAGCTCTGGCATTTAAGATTCAATAGGCATCGAGGTGGCGGTGGCATCCAATAGTAGCAACAACACTGGCAGTGACCACATCAAGCTCTGGAGGTGAGCACAACAAGCTCCAGCAGCAGTGGTAGCCTGTAGTAGCAGTGATGATCATACAAGCTCCGGCGGTGGTGTGGCATCCAACAATAGCAACAACGAGCAGACCAACTCCTCGGACGGCAGCGACGGCGAGCTTGGGGAAAGAAATTGCCAGAGCTAGGTATCAGACAATGAAATAGAGAATGGAAAGGGAAAAGAAATTTTGTGTGGGTGCTATTAAGTTACCCATAGTTGTTGGTTGTTTTAAAAAATCGATGAATAAGTACATCGTCGTCGGTTAAGAAGACAAAACTGACGACTAATTCCTAAACCAAACAAAAAATAGACACCAATTTAGGTCCATAGTCGTCGGTTACATCTAAAAAAACTGACGACTAACTACATATTCAAATAAAAAAAATATCCTCGGGTTAGGGGTTTAGTTGTCAGTTAAGAATATAAAACTGACGAATAACTCCTAAACCAAAAAAAAGACACTAATTTAGGGCCATAGTCATCGGTTACGTCTGAACAAACCGACGACTAACTACATTTTCAAAAAAAATTATGCCCTCGGGTTAGGGGTATAGTCATAGGTTTAGCGATAAAAACTGACGAAGGAAAGCAATTTGGGGGGAAAATATTTTTGCGGAGATATGGCGCAAAAACACCTAGTCGTCAATTTCTACTAAAAAACTGATGACATAGCCCCATTTCTAAAAAAATATATGTCTCGCCAAGGGGACTTAGTCGTTGATTTTGTGGTAGAGCCGACAACTAATATGGAGATATTTTTTTCACTGGAACATGGTCCAAGTACTTTGTCGTCAGTTATACTAAACTAACACTAGACTGAAAATTTTGGAGGCAGATTTTCCCCCCTGAAAATTTGTATTTTATGGACAATTTTAGACATTAGCTTCTATAAAAGGAAACCGACGTTAAAGTGAAAGCGGTACCCATGTCTTTTCTAAATTGACAAGACGTCACATATGGTGATAGTTATCATGAACAACCATCATTGTTTTTATATTGGTGTCATTTTTTTAGGTAACCGACGTCAACGAAAGCAACATAAAACGTCAACCTGTACTAGTGGTTGAATATGAAGATGCTACATATTTCAACAGAGTCTAGTCACAAAAGAATTTAAGCAGTGTTTTATGTTAGAATTAGATAGTCTTGTTGTCCACTCTAGGTCATATAGTGAGAAAAACAAAGAGTTGTATTATTCAAGTATACATCTTGTAATTTCCTTCCTTGTAAAATATGTGATTATGCATTAGAATGTGATGAACGATGAAGTTTTGAATAAGAAAAGTTCTTGTGGTTTTACTGTGAGACACATGTACATATGAAAAAGTTTCTTCTACGTGTCATAAACTTATAAGAATATGCAAAGAAAAAGAAAGAAAAAGTTTAGACATGTTTGTCTTAGCTATCCTTATCACCTTAGACCCCTAATCATGTGGTCTAAGAGAGACTTTGGAATATGGGGTCTGACACACAACTTTTTGAGTGGATTTCCAGTGGAGTCCTACTCTTTACAGAAGATCTAAAGTTAAACTCATCCTTCCTCTAAGATCTGCCCAAGAACATGATCCTCTAATCTAAGGGAAGACAAAACCTCAAGAATCACTGTCTAAATTTCCTCCCCTTGCTCCAATAGGTCGAAGACGATAGAGTGAACACGTCATTTGATATAGGGAAAATATTATATATAAACCAACGAAATATAAAGAACCCCTAGCATAAATTGACAACACTGAGCCTAAGAAGTCAACTGACTATTTAGTTAGTCGATCAACTACCTAGTCAAATGGGCTACATCGATTAAGCATTGGGTTCAAAGTAGAAAACATGACCCAATGCTTGACAAGTAGGTTTGACTTGTCAAGAAATCACTTGATCTTTGGGCACCAACTTTTGACAAGTTGGACAACTTGAGCCATTGCAGTCTAACCACTTCAGTCATGGGATAATTGTGACCTTCAAGATTGGTCATCCTTGTCCAAAATTAGACAGTTGTTGGTCCAATTCCTTCAAATGATTCTAAGTATTCCAAACTCCAATTTAACACATTACATGATTTTTGTTATTAAAATATATCTTTCATAATATCTAAGTTATCATGAGTTACATATCATTACAAGATTAATGTAGATTTCTTATCTATTCTTTTTAGCTCAAATCCTCAACCAAGTTAAGGATTATTATCATGGGCCTATAACACATTCAATATTTGCTTGGATCTATATGTCTTACACATTTTTATTATGACATTAGTCACTGAATGTCATAAATCCATATTATTATATCATAAATACTAGGGGTGAGCATTCAGTTAATTCGGTCGGTTACAGTTAATTCGGTTCGGTTAAATGGTTAATTTGTGGCTTGAGATTTTAACCATTAACATAACCAAATTGAGTCGGTTAATTCAGTTATTGTCCAATCGGTTAATGGTTAATTTGGTCGGTTAATTTGGTTAACCAAATAACACTTGTGTAATAATATTATTTGAAATAGTCATAGAATTTGGGACAATATTGTTATATCATACGGTAGTATTGTTGTAAATTTAATTTTGTACGGCTCGTAAAAACTTGATTACTATATATATGGGGAAGTATTTTAAAATAAAAGTACAACTATATATGTATATATGCATGTGTAGGATATTATTTATGAATAAATTCGGACTATTCGGTTAACCAAACCAAAAATATCCTTAACCGTCAAATTTACCATTTAACTAATTAATCGAAATAAATTAACCAAATTGACCCAATAAAATTAACCATTCGGAATTAACCGTTCGGTTAATCGGTTATTAACCAAATTCTGCTCACCCCTAATAAATACCACATAATCATTAATTAAAGAGGGAAAAAAAAAAGCAAAGTAGGTTTAGAAGTGATCATTTTTTCATACAATGCTTAAAAATATTTTAAGGATTACTTTTATTAATAAATAATCTCTAAGTTATGTGTGTAAAAAATCATTATAGTATTATATTTAGGACAAAATTCCAAGTGTTGGACTAGAAGAAGCAGAGAAATTCTATAGGAAGGATTACATTGGCGAAGCCTACTAGAGGTGAATGTTATTAGTTGTGTTTCTTATTGAATCATGCATATTGGAGGTGCAAAAATCTATTAATCATTTGAAGAAGCAATGTTGTAGTCCAAGAAGTAGTTGAAATCTCCACTTTTTAGATCCAGTATATAGTAAAAAATACCCAATATTATATTCTAAGAAGTAGTTGAAATATCCGCTAGTTAGATTTTGATAAAAAAAAAATATTGAAGATTGTGTTGTTAAAGAGGTGCTATTTCGAATGTATTCAATTATTTGAAAATTGTTTTCTATCTTAATAATCTATTTTGCTTCAGTCACCCCTATAGATCTACGAGAAAGTTAAAAACCCTAACAAGTGAATAATGTCACATTGAAAAAATAGATTGGTCAAATGCTTATATTTACTCTGGAATACATTAGCAAGTTCTTAGAGTCAACGGGGAAAGTATTCTTTGAGTTTGAATTTCCATCTATTATTCACGATGAACATGAGAATGCATACAAAGAGGTAGAATATGAGTCAAACAATGATGTACTGATTAGGATATCTTAGCTATCTGCAAATTAACTTATATCAAACTTGTGATTATAGAATTATCGTTGATAGACAAAATACTGTGAATCAAGTTTTTTTTTATAATGGTGCATGAGGATATAGGAAAACATTATTATGTCATGCCTTACCTGATAAAGCAAGATCATGTGTCCAAATAGCAAGTGCAACTACATCTTATAGAGTGGCAACATATTTACTACCTTTTGGGTGAATTTGTAAGGAGTGGGATCCCAGAGGGGAACCACTCCCTACTAAAAATTTGAATAATAGAACCTCCAGTCCAAACACACCCAAAAGGTATGATGGAGTGGGTGTAAAATCTTCAAATCTTATTTAATGGTAATCAAAACAACCAAAGTATAGCAACGAAATAAAAATAATGGCTATATTCAATTGCTCATAAGGTTACAAAAGAACATCATAATCTCCTACAAAGGGTTTACACAAAAAGGTACAACATAAGGATCTAAGATAGAGGGAAATCTAAACCATAGCAACTTTGTCTCCAAGCTTCAACTCCTTAAGCTATGTCCATATCTTTATGCCATGTCCTCCTTGTCCTTCACCTAGGGTTGGAAGCATACCCCAACAAGAAGAGAAAAATAGAAGACATCAACAAAGGTTGGTATATGCATACTAAAAAGGAAATTGAGCAATACTATGAAATAAAGGGACATAAAATATAAAAGGCTTCCCATAGAAAATACAAGGACTACCCACAAGGGCATAAAAGGAAAATAACAACAACAAAAGAGACACTTGCCATAACCAAACAAATAAAATCGTGCCATACTAGCACATATAAAGAAAGTAGGGCACACACCCCACAATCATTAACTTGCATGCATGTGAGATAAACATAGCCCTAGAACAATATAAAGACAAAGGCGGCTAAGCCTCACAAACTTGAAACCTGATAGAGATGACATACTACCAACTCCCAATATATTTAAGTTGGGCCAAGCCTCACAGACTTGAAACCTGGGTATGGGGCACCACCACCTCCATCCCAATAATAATAAGGGCATACTGCCCAAAAACCAATGCAATTATACTACTCTAGTGCTACTAATTCACATAGCATGTTTAATAGAGAGGTAAGTAGAAAGTATAGTAAGATCTTACAAAATCACCACAAAAGTGGCCAACATATACATCCACCTCACAAGTGGGTAAAAGACATCACATGTCATCATATAGAGTTCTAACATGAACAATGTATAAGAAAAGAGTCCAAAAGAATATACATGATCACAATATTAGTAACAAGTAGGGTACTTCACATGAAGCACAATTTCTAAAGGAACAAGATAATGTGTAGGCTATTGTCCATAGGACAAGAGAAAGAAGAAAACATAGGCTAATTGCTCAAAAAGAATAATCGGGGATGCATACATACATTTAGAGAGAAATGGAAATTACTCGATATAGAAATAATGTGGGATGCAATCATACCTCTTCACAGAGTCTAACAGTATAAGATCACTTTTAGATCCAAATCTAGGTTTCCAAAGCACCTATTATCATGTATGTGAATTAGAGCTAGAATTACATTAATTATTCAAAAACCCTAAAAATTGCCTTTTTAATATTAGTGAATTAGGTTATCAAAACCACTCCATTTTTTAGGTTATATTTTTATGAGTTCAAAACATATTTCATTATATTTTTCTAACTTATATATATTTAGTTATGAATTTTACAAGTTATTACTTATTTAGATCAATCCATTGAAATCACATACTTTCAACATTGGATTTAGGCAACAAAACTAATACCATTAGAAAGAACTTATTTTTCTGAATCCAACAACTATTTATTTGTATTTTTTAATCAGTAAATAATTAGTTATCAATTTTTGAAAATCGACCAATAGGAAAAAGAGAAAAGGCCATGTCATCGTTTACTTGCGAGAAACAGAGAGAGAGGGTGCGGGGCCCGGCCTGTGACCTGGTCTAATGGTGAGCAGCCAACTCACTTGGTCAAACTTGGTCAGCAACACGCAGACCCACCCCAAACACAAGGGAGCATGGGCGAAAAGACGTAATTGCCCTCGGGCGAGAAAAGAAAGAAAACAGAGAGGATGAGGGTAGAACTAGGAAATCATCACAACCTTTCTTCCCCACTCTGCTCGCCTGCCATGGTTGCAAGGCAGCCAGGCTGTAGCTCGAGATGTTTGGGCAAAAATGCATCTCTTGCTAAATTGGCAAAACAAAAGTCAGGAAAGGATGATCAGGCTCCATCGAACTCACCGAGGTGGCCAATTTGTTTGGAGATGACGCGGTGGAGAAGGACATGTCGCCATAAGGTCAGCGTGAGAAACTCAACTGCGATGGCATTGTGAGGCATCTTCGAGAAAATTGCGATGAGGAAACAATTGCATGGGAGACGAAGACAAGACACATACCCCTATTTGTAGGTGGGGAGGCGAGAAATAGAGAGTGGGTAGGTCGTCCAAAGACCTCGGGACACAAGAATTAGGGATTTCATAATTTCTCAACCAAGATAGGTAAGTAAGGTATCAATCGGTATGGAACTCAAAGAGGAAAACATAGGAGGAAAAATCTTGAGAAACAATTGAGTATTGGCCGAGATATTTGCGAATTACCAGGGGACTCTACAGTTCGTGGTGCGCCTCTCCTACCCAAGGTAGGAGATGGGTCCCAAGACATTCGATACAAAATCTGATGGCTGAGATTCAAGTGCGAGATATTAAAGGGAGTGTGACATCAAAATCAGAAATCTTATCCAATTCGAAATCCAAATAAAGTGTACAACAACTCAATTATTTAGTATTTTCTCTCTCTTCATTTGAGGGTGTAAACGAATCCCAAATTAGGTAAAATTTGACTCCCAGCATAATTTGAATATGAGAAATCTGAATATGAAATTAGATTTTCCTTTTGAGAACTTTTAATGTGTTAAATAAATCAAATCATATTTTTTCCTTTCCTTATGCATTAATGATTATAAGATTCTCCAAATTTTATGAAACTTCACCCACAAGTCATATTTAATGTGTTGGATACGAATTTGCCATCAATTTCACATGTTGGAGTTGTTTGAGCATTTATTTAATACTTTGAAGGTTCTACACACTTTCTCTCTCCTGATTTCATCTTTTAATAAAAACAACTTCCAAATTGGATGAAAATTCACCCAAAGGCTATTTTTATTATGTAGATTACGGATCCAAGATTATTTTCCTCTTTTGGAGTCATTTATTATTTTATTTGATATTTTGGGGAAAATATAGATCTTCTTTTCCAAAAAGAATTAAATTAATTATTATTATATGAATAATGTGTAACTTGACTCCCAAGGAAATTGGGACCCAAGGAACAATTTTTTTAACTTAGATTTAACTTTTGGGATTTCTTTTAATGAATTATATCACAGTTAATATATGTAGCCATTATTAACACATTATCTCATTATTATCACTATTGCTTATTCCATTTTGTTCCATAACTTATTACTATCACAAAAAGAATTGTGTGTGACTATTTGCATGATTTTTATATTACTTCATGTGCCATATTTTATGTGTCCATTATTGGCCTGAGATTAATGTGAGAACATTAGGTTACATTAAGGTGATTTATACATGCTTTTGCTCATTAGGGTTATACTAAACATCTTCTAGATCTATCCTCAACCTTGTTTGACTAAAACCAAAAGGTCAAACTTCCAGGGTAGGGTCCAAGATCCAGTATGTTATAACACTCCACCCCTTAAAAGGACTTCATCCTTGAAATCTATTAATTCAAACATAAACCACCAACTACTCTCCACCCCTTAAAAGTTTTCACACTTAACAAGTCATACTAAACAACATTTTGGGTTACCCACTTATCTTTTAGTTGTGAATGTTTTAGAGATTTATGTTGTTCATGTATCCAACTAACAAGTCAGAATCATTTAGGGATGAGTTTTAGGTCCTCGTGTCTCTAACCTAACAACCCTAAGATCCAAAAAGTCATAGGATACAAAGGGTACACTACACCTTTATATAAACCAACATATTCCTAGTCATATATCCAAAGTCAGAACTAGGGTTACCACTAGGTTCATGGTTTCTCTATATCACTTCATTGTGACTTAGTTTAAGAAAACATTGATAAATCAGAGAAATTTTTTGTACATATAATAGTATAATGAAAATAATGCTTGTAGATAAAAAACATTGGAGGCCTAGCAAAGATGGTACCAAAATCAATGCGATAAACCAAGTCACAATTTCCATAATAAGATCTCTTCATCCTACTAGTTCCTCATCCTCAAAACATGAATCCTTACTCAAGTAAACACCTCTTTAACTTTATAGATGTCATCATTAACCTATATGGTAGGGTAAGATCACCTCATGAAAAACTTAGGCAAGATCTAGGGAAAACATCTCACCTAGAGGTCACTATCCAAGTCGAGGGTTCTAATAAGGGAGATAAAATTGAAATAGTCAGATTTTGACTACCATGGGCTCTGATACTATGCTATAAGGAGTGGTATCCCAAAGAGGAACCACTCCCTACTAAAAATGTGAACAATAGAACCTCCAGTCCAAACACACTCAAAAGGTATAATGGAGTGGGTGTAAAAATTTCAAATCTTATTTAATGGTAATCAAAACAAATAAAGTATAGCAGTGGAATAAAAATAATGACTATATTAAATTTCTCATAAGGTTACAAAAGAACATCATAATCTCCCACAAAGGGTTTACACAAAAAGGTACAACATAAGGATCTAAGATAGAGGGAAATCTAAACCATAACAACTTTGTCTCCAAGCTTCAACTCCTTAAGCTATGTCCATATCTTTATGTCATGTCCTCCTTATCCTTTACCTAGGGTTGGAAGCATACCCCAGTAAGAAGAGAAAAATAGAAGACATCAACAAAGGTTGGTATATGCATACTAAAAAGGAAATTGAGCAATACTATGAAATAAAGGGACATAAAATATAAAAGGCTTCCCATAAAAAAGACAAGGACTACCCACAAGGGCATAAAAGGAAAAGAACAACAACAAAAGAGACACTTTCCATAACCAAACAGATAAAATCGTGCCATACTAGCACATATAAAGAAAGTAGGGCACACACCCCACGATCATCAAACTGCATGCATGTGAGATAAACATAGCCCTAGAACAATATAAAGACAAAGGTGGTTAAGCCTCACAAACTTGAAACCTAATAGAGATGACATACTACCAACTCCTAATATATTTAAGTTGGGCCAATCCTCACAAACTTGAAACCCGGGTATGGGGCACCACCACCTCCATCCCAATAATAATAAGGGCATACTGCCCAAAAACCAATGCAATTATACTACTCTAGTGCTACTAATTCACATAGTATGTTTAATAGAGAGGCAAGTAGAAAGTATAGTCATATCTTACAAAATCACCACAAAAGTGGCCAACATATACATCCACCTCACAAGTGGGCAAAAGACATCACATGTCATCATATAGAGTTCTAACACAAACAATGTATAAGAAAAGAGTCCAAAAGAATATCCATGATCACAAGATTAGTAACAAGTAGGGTACTTCATTTAACATCCCTGACCTGGGTTATAAGCTAACCCTAGGTGTTTTGCCTAAATATGTAATTAAATCCTTGTGATTACCTTTGGGCATGTAATTAAGTTTATGAGAAACATATATTTCAGTTTTTGCTCCTTTTTATATAAAGTTGTAGCATTGTTTTGTAATACAGGGATCTATGTGCAAATTACCCATTTAGAAGGGTTAACTTTCAAATTGCACATGTTGAAATGTTCCTCTGATTTAGAAACATCATGAGAATGATTTTGATAAAGTTTGAGGGATTTCCCAAGCTTGGGCACCAAGGTGCAACTGTGGAAGCAATCCCCATGCTTGAAACCCTAATTTGGGGTAAAATGCAATTTACCCAAATTAAGGGATGCTATGTGTAAAATATATCATCTAATGTATCTTTTGAGACTCTTGCCATCATTAGAGAAGAAATGATGAAGATGTCACCTCAATTGAATATTCAAGTTATGAAATATACCTTGTGATTGAATAATCAGGGTATATGTGCAATATCCCTTTTATGAATGTACCTTAGTAATAGATTGATCTTCCTTGCCCTCTTTTTCTTGACCTTAAGATAAGGTTTGTCCTTAGAATAAAGAGGAAGGGACGAGCAAGTAAAGAAGGAAGGACCTAGTTGGAATTATGGAAAACATATGGACTAATGTTGAAAATCCTACCCCATGTATATAAGCTCTCCTTCCCTTAGTTGCAGGGGAACTTACCCTTCGTTCCCTTACTGTTTCATTTCACCAAGGACGACCAAGGACTACCTTGGAGCTAAGGAGGACGACCAAGGGAAGCAAGGTAGGTTTGGGACCCTCTTTTGCCTAAATTCATGGTTAGAACTCGGATTCAAGGTCAATTTCATGACTAACTCACGAAACCCTATCTTTCTAGCCATCTTTTCTTGAATTTTCCTGGAGGTTTCACCTTGGCCAACCTGTGAGAGCTCAAGGACGCCATTAAATCTTGGAGCTCGAAAGCTTGGAGCTCAAGAAGCAAGCTTTAGGTGGGTTTTATAACTCTAAACCCATGCTTTGTTATATACATCTCATTTATGTATGTAAATGATAGTTCTTCTTTTTCCCTACTTTCCTTTGCTACTTTGCAAGAAAATCCATGGGAAATCCATGCTGTTCTTAAGCTAGGAGATTAAGGCGTTATTTCCAAGAAAAATCCACCGCTTTTCACTTTGTTAAACGGTCTCCCCAATTTGCTCTCTCGGTCTTAAGACCGCGAGGTGAGCAAACGGTCTCTAGACCGCGAGAGGGCAAACGGTCTTCAAGACCGTTTAAACCCGTTGACCGAGCATGTACCGTATAAGAAACCTCTTCATAATTATGTGGACTAATCACCCTCAAAAATTGAGAGGTTAAATCCAAAGGAATCGGGAGATATGGCCATTTTAATCAACAACTTTAATTGAGTTTATCCCTGATTTTCAAACGGTCTGAAATAGCCTTTTGGGCAAACGGTCTTAAGACCGTGTAAGGTCGTTGACCAGGCATTTACCGTATGAGATTACTGTTCAAAATAATGTTAATTAACAACCCACCAAATTTTATGGACTAATTCCAATTGAGCTAAGAGTTGAAGGGTGATTACTAGGGCAAACCCTAATTAAAATCAGTACTGAAATATCAATGATTAATTTAGGGTTTTGGGGGTTGATTGACCTAAACGGTCTCAAGACCGTTTGGGGATCAACCAAACGGTCTCAAGACCGCGAGGACAATCACCCAAGACCGTTTGAAGGTCTGGGGTCAAGAATAGTTGACCAATTGAAGGTACAATTATACCAAATTACATTGCAATTAAGTATTGATATAATCATCAACTCAATTGATCCAACCTTGATGAATTTTCACTAGAATCCAAAATTGGATGGGCAAACGGTCTTATGACCGTTTGGAACTCATCCAAACGGTCTCAAGACCGCGAGGACAATCACCCAAGACCGTTTGAAGGTCTAGGGTTAAGCTAATTCGATCAATTGAGGACCCAATTACAATAAGTTATCAAATTGATTTAAATACTGATTTTGTGACTCAATCATGGTTCAACCCCTATCAAATCACATTAGATTTTGATGAAATCTTGGGAAAACGGTCTCAAGACCGTGTGGAGTTCATCCACACGACCTCAAGACCGTTTGGGCCAAGTTTGGGCCCAATTGGAGCTCAATTGAAGGGTTCAACCTTGTGTTGATGCACATTGTTGAGTGTTGATGGTTGAACATTGATAGACCTTATTTGAATCGACTTCAACCCTAATTGGTCAACAATTGAGGGTCAATTGAATGACCAAATGGTTAAACATAACCCTAATTGACTTAATCTATAAGTGGTCATCATGTCTTTGACCTTTAGAGGGCTTCAACATTGGTTGACATAATTGGTTGTAACTTTGAACCTTGTTGATGGCTAAACGGTTTGAGACCATGAGAGGGCTCGCGGTCTCAAGACCGTGAGAGGGCTCGCGGTCTCAAGACCGTGAGAGGGCTCGCGGTCTCAAGACTGAGAGAGGGCTCATGGTCTCAAGACCGAGAGACCTCAAACGGTCTCATGACCGAGAGCCATCAAACGGTCTCATGACCGAGAGCCATCAAACGGTCTCAAGACCGAGAGCCATCAAACGACCTCAACCCGACTTGCCCTCTCGGTCTTGAAACCATCATGATTCAATGATGCCTAATCTAAGCTCTAATGATAACCTAGGACATCAAGGGATCAGTTGACTAATGATTGGACCCATGAAGGTGGTCAATGGGGTAAATTACCAAATTACCCTTGAAGGGTCAATTGAGTAAATACCTTGATCAGATTAAACCCTAATTACATGAGAATGATGTTGTCAGCCATGATGACTCTATCCAACTTGATCTAGTCTGATGTTATCAGCAACCATTAGTAGGAAGAGAGAGATAGTACTTTAGAGAGAGAAATTACCCTAGAGAGAGAAAGTACCCTAGAGAGAGAAAGTAATCCTAATTGGGTGGAAACTTAAGTAAAGCATCTTCAATGCACATGAATGTGCATAATTAGGGTATGATCTACTTGTGAGAGGTCATTGAAACCCTAATTATGATAAATGATGAACCTTTAACTAATCTGAGAGCATCAATGATGATGTTACTCATACATGATGATGATATGAGTTCAATTCACCTTAATGTGAATAGTAAACCCTAATCCAAGGGTGATGACATGTAATGTGAATAGTAAACCCTAATTCAAGGGTAATGGCATGCATATGAGTATTAAACTCCAATTGATGAGAATCAGAGGATTTAACTCTTATGACAAGAGTGGGAAATGTATTCCTTATTTTTGTATTACCTTTGTCAGTTAAATTAACCATGCAGGTTCTGATATGAAGGTGATCTTATCCAGGTATGGGTGTTGATGTTATATTCATTGAAGGCATGTTGTTAGCCTTATGAATAAGAAAAGTAACTTGATGCCTTATCAATGGCATCCTATGATGATAATGGGCTGTGAGAGTCATGAATGCCATCAAAGTCATGCTTTAGAGATGACTTGTGATGAGTACAATAAGAAATTATGATTGATATGAGTTAGGCTTGTTACATTTAGTATTCTTCTTTTATAGCTATTATGCTGCTGTTATTGTTTGAAGAACAATGTATGTTGTTAAAGAATACTAAATGTACCTAACTAATCAAGTATAATGTAGAGCCCTGATCATAGATCCATCATTGTCAGAGATCAAGTGATGGTGAAATAGGTTTTCCTCAGGGAACTCCTCGAGCACATACTTTTGAGTATGTGGGGTACATGGATGTGTAAAACCTTACATCCTAGTGTAGGGATGTGATGTAGATGTGTAATCCGTCAATCCTTCACTATTTTTCCATGCCGTATCAGTGGTAGGTAAACATGAAACCTCCTGATGACGAAGAAATCACAGATATCCGTATCAGTGGAGAAAAACATGAAATCTCTTGATGACGAAGAGAGTACAGAACGCCACTGTGACTCTAGAATAGCGAAGGACCAGTTTACCCTGGTGAGCTATAGTAGTAGAGACACGAGATGTCCTACAAGTGATCCTCTTACTGACTGAGGAAGGTGAAGGTCACGAGAATCCGGCTCTCTTAATGACCTATGTATGATACTGATGTGACTTCTCAGCGATCAGTTGGAGTATGAGTGGTATGCCTCATCTCCACAGGGCATAATGTTGTTTGTAAAACATAATCAACCACGTGGTATACTTGTTAGAGATAACTCCAAGTTAGTGGATTGATGTTACACTGTAATAGTGCTTATATTCCTTCATATCTCATAAATGTTGAGACCTTGTTATAGCTGCAACTGTTACTGATTACTTTGAAGGCTTTAGTGCTTAAGATAATCTTTGATGTTATAATAAAGCTTCTGGCGGAGAGTTATAACTCTCGCTGGGACAATTATGTAAAATTGTCTCACTCCGTAGACTTCAACTTTTTAGGTGGACGTCGGAGACGAAGGAACCAGCCTACAGGTGACCAGTCTCAGCAACAGCAGCACCAGGAGCAGTAGTAGAATCTCAGGTGGAGATTTATCCTGCCATGTGGTGTAGTTAGAGTCAGTCCTATGTGCCCTCTGTACTCTCAGGTCTTGGAGTCTTTTGTATAAGTTCTTGAGATTTTGTATCTTGATGTATATAATTACTCAAGAAGTAATTATCATGAGATGTAAACAGTTTATCTGTTGTTATGAAAGAAGCTTTTATAGATTCAAGCTCTTGTCTCGAAAAGTTTTAATTTCCCGTGATTTTTATCTTCCGCTGTTTATCGAATCGCTTCCGCTAAGTTTTAATCGTGTTTATGTCATGGTTTGGAGATCGGAGCCCACAATTAGTGGTATCAAAGCTCTAGGTCAGTTGAGTCTACAGAGGCATAGGACTTAGGATGTCGAGTCTATCTTTAGTACTCCTTCCTTATCTAATAGAATCTTCTGCTCCTCAGGAGAAGAAGATACATAAGAATGGCTGAGCCACATGATGAGTATGTGGCAGAAAGTAATGCTAGTGCACCTCGAGGCGGTACAAGGGTTCCAGAAATAGAACAGCCTGCACCTGAGTCACCAAGAGAGCCACCCCAGTTTGACCCAGCCGACATGGGTAACCCAGCTGTACAGACGATGTTCGGGAAGTTTATGACTGTCATGACACATATAACCGACAGGATGCCCATGCCTGCACCTAGGGCACCTGTCCATCCTGAAGCACAAGGTATCGGTAAGACGTTCGAATGACTTCGTCGTGTCGGAGCTACCGAGTACTTCGGGACTGCCGACCCCGCCGATGCTGACCTTTGGTTGACAGAGTTGGAGAAGGCTTTCAGGATTCTTATCATCCCGGAAGCTGAGAAGGTTAGACATGTTGTCTATCTTCTCAAAGGCAGTGCTGGTCACTGGTGGAACATGTAAGAGCAGAAGAGACCTGGAGTAGAGTTCTCATGGGAAGAGTTTCGTCGGGAATTTATCAATAGATATTTTCCAAAGACCTTCCTAGATGAGAAGATCTCTCAGTTTGAGAGACTAAGGCAGGGTATGATGAACATTAGCGAGTATGAAGCTAAGTTCATTGAGTTGATGCGGTTCTGTCCGCACATGGTTGCCACATAGGAGGAAAGAATCAGAAGATTTGAGAAGGGTTTGAATGCTGATATGTCAACCCCCGTGTCTGCCTTAGAAAATCGAGAGAGATTCTCTACCGTCGTTGAGTCAGTCCGAAGGATAGAGAGATCTGTGGTTGAGAAAAGACAAACTCAGAAAAGATATCCACAGTTCCATGGTTCTTCATCTAGGGATCCCAAGAAACCTAGATTCTCTGCACCTAACCCTCCACCACCCAGATCGAGTTTTCAAACTCAATGGACACCGAGCAGAGGTAGAGGACGGAGTCAACCGCTTCAAGGAACTCACAGTTCTGCATCAGTGTCAGTTACTGGACCACCCTGACCATAACAACAGGAGAGGAGTTGCTACAACTGTGGTAAGGTGGGACACTTGATGAAGGATTGTCGTTCTAGGCCTGTCAGTGTGACACAGCCTCCGAGACCACCCTGACCACAACAACAGGAGAGGAGTTGCTACAACTGTGGTAAGGTGGGACACTTGATGAAGGATTGTCGTTCTAGGCCTGTCAGTGTGACACAGCCTCCGAGACAGAATCAACAGGGATCTCAGAGTAGACAACATCAAGGAGCAGCTCGAGGACGTGGACAAGCGTCTCAAGCTGGATCATCAGCACTACCTCAACACCAGGCGACAGTGAGGTTTTATGCTATGAACCCACCTGAAGCAGTGGTCAATCCACGGGTAGTGGCAGGTCAGATGAAACTTTTATATCCTGATATGTCTACATCCTGTGTTGTATCTGTTCTGATTGATCCGGGTGCTACGCACTCTTTCATCACTCATAGAGTGATTCGTAACTGCAATGTGACTGTTAGTCATAGGGCATATAGTTTGTTGTTGGAGACTCCGTTGAGTGGGTCTGCCATTTTGCAGGAGTTATGTTCTCCCTGCATCCTCTTCTTTTCTGACCATCGCATTCAAGTGGATCTTATACCACTTGATATGCAGGGATTTGATATAATCCTCGGGATGGATACCTTGGAAAGGTATAGAGTTGTCTTGGATTGTGAGTCCAAGTTGGCTGTGTTTGATGATGAAAGCAACACATGGATCTTTCAAGGTGAGAGAAAGATTTTGCCCACCTGCCTTGTGTCAGCTATGGTTGCTGATAAGTTTTTGAGACAAGGATGTTATGCATTCTTAGCCCATGTGGTAGATGTTACCAAGGAAAGTTCCAATCCTGCTGAAGTTCCTATAGTCAGGGAATTCGAAGATGTGTTTCCTGAAGAACTTCCTAGTATACCACCACCTCGGGAGATTGATTTTGAAATCAATTTGATCCCAGATACGAAACCCATAGCCCAGACTCCGTATAGGATGGCGCCTGCTGAGATGGTAGAACTCAAGAAACAGCTTCAAGAGTTACTTGAGAGAGGCTTTATCCGACCGAGTACTTCACCTTGGGGTGCTCCGGTCTTGTTTGTTAAAAAGAAAGATGGGTCAATGCGGTTGTGCATCGACTACAGACAACTCAATAAAGTAACAATAAAGAATAAGTATCCTCTACCAAGGATTGATGATCTCTTTGACCAGTTGCGTGGTGCAACCGTCTTTTCTAAAATAGACTTGAGGTCTGGATATCATCAACTCCGTATTAAGGATAGTGACATATCCAAGTCTGCCTTTAGGACAAGGTATGGTCACTATGAGTTCACGGTTATGTCGTTTGGACTAACCAATGCACCAGCTGCATTTATGGAACTCATGAATAGAATTTTTCGACCTTTCCTTGATCAGTGTGTTGTTGTCTTCATAGACGACATTCTTATCTATAGTAAGGATGCTCAGCATCATGAGCAGCATCTTCGCCAAGCTTTGACCTTGTTAAGAGAACACAAGCTGTATGCTAAGTTTAGCAAGTGTGAGTTCTGGTTGCCGGAGGTATCTTTTCTTGGTCATGTGATATCTGCTTCGGGAATTCGTGTTGACCCTACAAAAGTAGAATCTGTTCTACAATGGGAACAACCGAAGACACCGACGGAAATTCGAAATTTCTTGGGGTTAGCTGGCTATTATCAAAGGTTCATTAAGAACTTTAGTTCTATAGCTTTACCTTTAACCAAGTTGACCCGGAAAGATGTTCCTTTTTCTTGGAGTGATAAGTGTCAACAGTCTTTCCAATTGTTGAAAGAGAGGTTGACAAGTGCACCTGTTCTTGTGCTACCTGAACAAGGAAAAGGATATGCAGTCTTCTGTGATGCTTCCAAGAATGGACTAGGATGTGTGTTGATGCAGGATAAACAAGTGATTTCTTTTGCTTCTCGACAGCTTAAGAAACACGAGGAGAATTACCCAACACACGATCTAGAGTTAGCTGATGTGGTTCATGCCTTGAAGATCTGGAGACATTATCTCTATGGAGAAACATTCCAGATTTTCACAGACCACAAAAACCTTAAGTATATCTTCTCTCAGCATGAGCTCAACATGAGGCAACGTCGCTGGATGGAGTTAATCAAGGACTACGACTGTACAATTGACTATCATCCGGGCAAGGCCAATGTTGTTGCAGATGCCTTGAGTAGGAAATCAGCAACATCAACCATGGATAGAGCGCAACTAAACTCTTTAGTATGCTCTAGGAGAGATATGCTTATCTCCTTAAGGCAAGACAATGTACAATTGAAAGTGTCACTATTAGCCGGTCTCTTAGCTGAGATGCATATTAAACCTACCCTAAGGGAGCAGATTAAAGAAGCACAGCTAGGTGATGCTGCAGTTCAACAGATTAGATCTGAGTACGGAAATGAAAAGCGAGATGGTTTCCATGACTCAGATGATCATGTAGCTTGTTATAATGGAAGGATAATAGTGCCGGATGTGGATAACTTGAGAAAGTTAGTCCTGGAAGAAGCCCATTCTTCCATGTATGCTATGCATCCAGGGAGCACCAAGATGTATCAGAATTTGAAAGATCTGTATTGGTGGCCTGGAATGAAGAAGGATGTTGCAGAATTTCTTCTGAGGTGTCCTGTGTGTCAGCAAGTTAAAGCTGAACACCAGAAGCCTGCAGGGACAATGCAACCTTTACCCATACCGCAGTGGAAGTGGGACCATGTGACCATGGACTTTGTTGTTGGCCTACCCAGGACGAGCAAAGGACATGATTCCATTTGGGTAGTTGTTGACAGGTTGACTAAGACGGCACATTTCTTACCTGTCAAAACAACCTATTCTGCTGAAAGGTTATCAGAGTTGTATGTTCAAGAAATAGTGCGTTTGCATGGAGTTCCTATCACAATAGTTTCTGACAGAGGTCCTCAGTTTACGAGTCGTTTTTGGGAACAGTTACACCGAGCCTTAGGCACCAAGCTAAGGTTTAGTACTGCCTTTCATCCGCAGACTGATGGACAGTCGGAAAGGACCATACAGACCTTAGAAGACCTGTTGAGAGCATGTGCTCTCCAGTTTACCGGAAGTTGGGATCTACACCTAAGCTTAATAGAGTTTGCCTATAACAATAGCTATCAACATAGTATTGATATGGCACCTTATGAGGCCTTGTATGGTAGACGTTGTAGATCACCTTTATGTTGGTTTGAGACTGGTGAACATCAGTTGTTAGGTCCTGATCTTGTGCAGCAGACTACAGAGAAGATTAAAGTAATAAAACAACAGATTAAACTGCACAGGATAGACAGAAATCTTATACTGACAAGCGTCGTAGACCCTTAGAGTTCCAGGTTGGAGACAGAGTGTATCTCAAGGTCTCACCTTGGAAAGGGGTCCTTTGTTTTGGAAGGAAAGGGAAGTTAGCTCCTAGATTTATGGGACCTTATCCAATCATTGAACGAATTGGAAAGGTAGCATATAGACTAGAGCTGCCTCCAGAGTTACAGAGGTTACACCCTGTGTTTCACATTTCTATGCTGAAGAAATGTCACCCCGACACCGAGTCAGTTCTACAACCTATGGAGGTAGAATTGAATGATGATATATCCTATGAGGAGGGACCAGTGTCAATCCTTGATAACAGAATTAAAAAGTTAAAGAAGAAAGATATAAGTCTTGTGAAAGTCCTCTGGAACCACCGTGGTGTTGAAGAAGCCACTTGGGAACTAGAGGATGAGATGAGAAGGAAGTATCCTGCCCTTTTCTCTTAATATGTCTTATCGATTTCGAGGACGAAATCCTTGTAAGGGGTGGATAATTTGTAACATCCCTGACCTGGGTTATAAGCTAACCCTAGGTGTTTTGCCTAAATATGTAATTAAATCCTTGTGATTAACTTTGGGCATGTAATTAAGTTTCTCAGAAACATATATTTCAGTTTTTGCTCCTTTTTATATAAAGTTGTAGCATTGTTTTGTAATACAGGGATATATGCGCAAATTACCCATTTCGAAGGGTTAACTTGCAAATTGCACATGTTGAAATGTTCCTCTGATGTAGAAACATCATGAGAATGATTTTGATAAAGTTTGAGGGATTTCGCAAGCTTGGGCACCAAGGTGCAACTGTGGAAGCAATCCCGGTGCTTGAAACCCAAATTTGGGGTAAAATGCAATTTACCCAAATTAAGTGATGCTATGTGTAAAATATATCATCTAATGTATCTTTTAAGACTCTTGCCATCATTTAGAGAAGAAATGATGAAGATGTCACCTCAATTGAATAATCAAGTTATGAAATATACCTTGTGATTGAATAATCAGGGTATATGTGCAATATCCCTTTTATGAATGTACCTTAGTAATAGATTGATCTTACTTGCCCTCTTTTACTTGACCTTAAGATAAGGTTTGTCCTTAGAATAAATAGGAAGGGACGAGCAAGTAAAGAAGGAAGGACCTAGTTGGAATTATGGAAAACATATGGACTAATGTTGAAAATCCTACCCGATGTATATAAGCTCTCCTTCCCTTAGTTGCAGGGGAACTTACCCTTCGTTCCCTTACTGTTTCATTTCACCAAGGATGACCAAGGACTACCTTGGAGCTAAGGAGGACGACCAAGGGAAGCAAGGTAGGTTTGGGACCCTCTTTTGCCTAGATTCATGGTTAGAACTCGGATTCAAGGTCAATTTCATGACTAACTCACGAATCCCTATCTTTCTAGCCATCTTTTCTTGAATTTTCCTGGAGGTTTCACCTTGGCCAACCTGTGAGAGCTCAAGGACGCCATTAAATCTTGGAGCTCGAAAGCTTAGAGCTCAAGAAGCAAGCTTTAGGCGGATTTTATAACTCTAAACCCATGCTTTGTTATATACATCTCATTTATGTATGTAAATGATAGTTCTTTTTTTCCCTACTTTCCTTTGCTACTTTGCAAGCAAATCCATGGGAAATCCATGCTGTTCTTAAGCTAGGAGATGAAGGCGTTATTTCCAAGAAAAATCCACCGCTTTTCACTTTGTTAAACGGTCTCCCCAATTTGCTCTCTCGGTCTTAAGACCGCGAGGTGAGCAAACGGTCTCTAGACCGCGAGAGGGAAAATGGTCTTCAAGACCGTTTAACCCCGTTGACCGAGCGTGGACCGTATAAGAAACCTCTTCATAATTATGTGGACTAATCACCCTCAAACATTGAGAGGTTAACTCCAACGGAATCGGGATATATGGCCATTTTAATCAACAACTTTAATTGAGTTTATCCCTGATTTTCAAACGGTCTGAAATAGCCTTTTGGGCAAACGGTCTTAAGACCGTGTAAGGTCGTTGACCAGGCATTGAATGTATGATATTACTGTTTAAAATAATTTTAATTAACAACCCACCAAATTTTATGGACTAATTCCAATTGAGCTAAGAGTTGAAGGGTGATTACTAGGGCAAACCCTAATTAAAATCAGTACTGAAATATCAATGATTAATTTAGGGTTTTTGGGGTTGATTGACCTAAACGGTCTCAAGACCGTTTGGGGATCAACCAAACGGTCTCAAGACCGCGAGGACAATCACCCAAGACCGTTTGAAGGTCTGGGGTCAAGAATAGTTGACCAATTGAAGGTACAATTATACCAAATTACATTGCAATTAAGTATTGATATAATCATCAACTCAATTGATCCAACCTTGATGAATTTTCACTAGAATCCAAAATTGGATGGGCAAACGGTCTTAAGACCGTTTTGAACTCATCCAAACGGTCTCAAGACCACGAGGACAATCACCCAAGACCGTTTGAAGGTCTAGGGTTAAGCTAATTCGATCAATTGAGGACCCAATTACAATAAGTTATCAAATTGATTTAAATACTGATTTTGTGACTCAATCATGGTTCAACCCCTATCAAATCACATTAGATTTTGATGAAATCTTGGGAAAACGGTCTCAAGAACGTGTGGAGTTCATCCACACGACCTCAAGACCGTTTGGGCCAAGTTTGTGCCCAATTGGAGCTCAATTGAAGGGTTCAACCTTGTGTTGATGCACATTGTTGAGTGTTGATGGTTGAACATTGATAGACCTTATTAAAATCGACTTCAACCCTAATTGGTCAACAATTGAGGGTCAATTGAATGACCAAATGGTTATACATAACCCTAATTGACTTAATCTATAAGTGGTCATCATGGATTTGACCTTTAGAGGGCTTCAACATTGGTTGACATAATTGGTTGTAACTTTGAACCTTGTTGATGGATAAACGGTTTGAGACCATGAGAGGGCTCGCGGTCTCAAGACCGTGAGAGGGCTCACGGTCTCAAGACCGTGAGAGGGCTCGCGGTCTCAAGACTGAGAGAGGGCTCACGGTCTCATGACCGAGAGCCATCAAACGGTCTCAAGACCGAGAGCCATCAAACGACCTCAACCCGACTTGCCCTCTCGGTCTTGAAACCATCATGATTCAATGATGCCTAATCTAATCTCTAATGATAACCTAGGACATCAAGGGATCAGTTGACTAATGATTGGACCCATGAAGGTGGTCAATGGGGTAAATTACCAAATTACCCTTGAAGGGTCAATTGAGTAAATACCTTGATCAGATTAAACCCTAATTACATGAGAATGATGTTGTCAACCATGATGACTCTATCCAACTTGATCTAGTCTGATGTTATCAGCAACCACTATTAGGAATAGAGATATAGTACTTTAGAGAGAGAAAGTACCCTAGAGAGAGAAAGTACCCTAGAGAGAGAAAGTAATCCTAATTGGGTGGAAACTTAAGTAAAGCATCTTCAATGCACATGAATGTGCATAATTAGGGTATGATCTACTTGTGAGAGGTCATTGAAACCCTAATTATGATAAATGATGAACCTTTAACTAATCTGAGAGCATCAATGATGATGTTACTCATACATGATGATGATATGAGTTCAATTCACCTTAATGTGAATAGTAAACCCTAATCCAAGGGTGATGACATGTAATGTGAATAGTAAACCCTAATTCAAGGGTAATGGCATGCATATGAGTATTAAACTCCAATTGATGAGAATCAGAGGATTTAACTCTTATGACAAGAGTGGGAAATGTATTCCTTATTTTTGTATTACCTTTGTCAGTTAAATTAACCATGCAGGTTCTGATATGAAGGTGATCTTATCCAGGTATGGGTGTTGATGTTATATTCATTGAAGGCATGTTGTTAGCTTTATGAATAATAAAAGTAACTTGATGCCTTGTCAATGGCATCCTATGATGATAATGGGCTGTGAGAGCCATGAATACCATCAAAGTCATGCTTTAGAGATGACTTGTGATGAGTACAATAAGAAATTATGATTGATATGAGTTAGGATTATTACATTTAGTATTCTTCATTTATAGCTATTATGCTATTGTTATTGTTTGAAGAACAATGTATGTTGTTAAAGAATACTAAATGTACCTAACTAATCAAGTATAATGTAGAGCCCTGATCATAGATCCATCATTGTCAGAGATGAAGTGATGGTGAAACAGGTTTTCCTCAGGGAACTCCTGGAGCACATACTTTTGAGTATGTGGGGTACATGGATGTGTAAAACCTTACATCCTAGTGTAGGGATGTGATGTAGATGTGTAATCCGTCAATCCTTCACTATTTTTCCATGCCGTATCAGTGGTAGGTAAACATGAAACCTCCTGATGACGAAGAAATCACGGATATCCATATCAGTGGAGATAAACATGAAATCTCCTGATGACGAAGAGAGTACAGAACGCCACTGTGACTCTAGAATAGCGAAGGACCAGTTTACCCTGGTGAGCTATAGTAGTAGAGACACGAGATGTCCTACAAGTGATCCTCTTACTGACTGAGGAAGGTGAAGGTAATGAGAATCCGTCTCTCTTAATGACCTATGTATGATACTTATGTGACTTCTCCGCGATCAGTTGGAGTATGAGTGGTATGCCTCATCTCCACAGGGCATAATGTTGTTTGTAAAACATAATCAACCACGTGGTATACTTGTTAGAGATAACTCCAAGTTAGTGGATTGATGTTACACTGTAATAGTGCTTATATTTCTTCATATCTCATAAATGTTGAGACCTTGTTATAGCTGCAACTGTTACTGATTACTTTGAAGGCTTTACTGCTTAAGATAATCTTTGATGTTATAATAAAGCTTCTGGCGGAGAGTTATAACTCTCGCTGGGACAATTATGTAAAATTGTCTCACTCCGTAGACTTCAACTTTTTAGGTGGACGTCGGAGACGAAGGAACCAGCCTACAGGTGACCAGTCTCAGCAACAGCAGCACCAGGAGCAGTAGCAGAATCTCAGGTGGAGATTTATCCTGCCATGTGGTGTAGTTAGAGTCAGTCCTATGTGCCCTCTGTACTCTCAGGTCTTGGAGTCTTTTGTATAAGTTCTTGAGATTTTGTATCTTGATGTATATAATTACTCAAGAAGTAATTATCATGAGATGTAAACAGTTTATCTGTTGTTATGAAAGAAGCTTTTATAGATTCAAGCTCTTGTCTCGAAAAGTTTTAATTTCCGTGATTTTTGTCTTCCGCTGTTTATCAAATCGCTTCCGCTAAGTTTTAATCGTGTTTATGTCATGGTTTGGAGACCGGAGCCCACAATTAGTGGTATCAGAGCTCTAGGTCAGTTGAGTCTACAGAGGCATAGGACTTAGGATGTCGAGTCTATCTTTAGTACTCCTTCCTTATCTAATAGAATCTTCTGCTCCTCAGGAGAAGAAGATACATAAGAATGGCTAAGCCACATGATGAGTACGTGGTGGAAAGTAGTGCTAGTGCACCTCGAGGCGGTGCAAGGGTTCCAGAAATAGAACAACCTGCACCTAAGTCACCAAGAGAGCCACCCCAGTTTGACCCAGCCGACATGGGTAACCCAGCTGTACAGACGATGTTCGGGCAGTTTATGACTGCCATGACACACATAACCGACAGGATGCCCAGGCCTGCACCTAGGGCACCTGTCCATCCTGAAGCACAAGGTATCGGTAAGACGTTCGAATGACTTCGTCGTGTCAGAGCTACCGAGTACTTCGGGACTGCCGACCCCGTCGATGCTGACCTTTGGTTGACAGAGTTGGAGAAGGCTTTCAGGATTCTTATCATCCCGGAAGCTGAGAAGGTTAGACATGCTGTCTATCTTCTCAAAGGCAGTGCTGGTCACTGGTGGAACATGGAAGAGCAGAAGAGACCTGGAGTAGAGTTCTCATGGGAAGAGTTTCGTCGGGAATTTATCAATAGATATTTTCCAAAGACCTTCCTAGATGAGAAGATCTCTCAGTTTGAGAGACTAAGGCAGGGTATGATGAACATTAGCGAGTATGAAGCTAAGTTCATGGAGTTGCTGCGGTTCTGTCCGCACATGGCTGCCACAGAGGAGGAAAGAATCAGAAGATTTGAGAAGGGTTTGAATGCTGATATGTCAACCCCCGTGTCTGCCTTAGAAAACCGAGAGAGATTCTCTAACTTCGTTGAGTCAGTCCGAAGTATAAAGAGATCTGTGGTTGAGAAGAGACAAACTCAGAAAAGATATCCATAGTTCCAGGGTTCTTCATCTAGGGATTCCAAGAAACCTAGATTCTCTGCACCTAACCCTCCACCACCCAGATCGAGTTTTAAAACTCAATGGACACCGAGAAGAGGTAGAGGACGGAGTCAACCGCTTCAAGGAACTCACAGTTCTGCATCAGTGTCAGTTACTGGACCACCCCGACCACAACAACAGGAGAGGAGTTGCTACAATTGTGGTAAGGTGGGACACTTGATGAAGGATTGTCGTTCTAGGCCTGTCAGTGTGACACAGCCTCCGAGACAGAATCAACAGGGATCTCAGAGTAGACAACATCAAGGAGCAGCTCGAGGACGTGGACAAGCGTCTCAAGCTGGATCATCAGCACCACCTCAACACCAGACAACTGCGAGGTTCTATGCTATGAACCCACCTGAAGCAGTGGTCAATCCACGGGTAGTGGCAGGTCAGATGAAACTTTTATATCCTGATATGTCTACATCCTGTGCTGTATCTGTTCTGATTGATCCGGGTGCTACGCACTCTTTCATCACTCATAGAGTGATTCGTAACTGCAATGTGACTGTTAGTCATAGGGCATATAGTTTGTTGTTGGAGACTCCGTTGAGTGGGTCTGTCATTTTGCAGGAGGTATGTTCTCCCTGCATCCTCTTCTTTTCTGACCATCGCATTCAAGTGGATCTTATACCACTTGATATGCAGGGATTTGATATAATCCTCGGGATGGATACCTTGGAAAGGTATAGAGTTGTCTTGGATTGTGAGTCCAAGTTGGCTGTGTTTGCTGATGAAAGCAACACATGGATCTTTCAAGGTGAGAGAAAGATTCTACCCACCTGCCTTGTGTCAGCTATGGTTGCTGATAAGTTGTTGAGACAAGGATGTTATGCATTCTTAGCCCATGTGGTAGATGTTACCAAGGAAAGTTCCAATCCTGCTGAAGTTCCTATAGTCAGGGAATTCGAAGATGTGTTTCCTGAAGAACTTCTTGGTATACCACCACCTCGGGAGATTGATTTTGAAATCAATTTGATCCCAGATATGAAACCCATAGCCCAGACTCCGTATAGGATGGCGCCTGCTGAGATGGTAGAACTCAAGAAACAGCTTCAAGAGTTACTTGAGAGAGGCTTTATCCGACCGAGTACTTCACCTTGGGGTGCTCCGGTCTTGTTTGTTAAAAAGAAAGATGGGTCAATGCGGTTGTGCATCGACTACAGACAACTCAATAAAGTAACAATAAAGAATAAGTATCCTCTACCAAGGATTGATGATCTCTTTGACCAGTTGCGTGGTGCAACCGTCTTTTCTAAAATAGACTTGAGGTCTGGATATCATCAACTCCGTATTAAGGATAGTGACATATCCAAGTCTGCCTTTAGGACAAGGTATGGTCACTATGAGTTCACGGTTATGTCGTTTGGACTAACCAATGCACCAGCTGCATTTATGGAACTCATGAATAGAATTTTTCGACCTTTCCTTGATCAGTGTGTTGTCGTCTTCATAGATGACATTCTTATCTATAGTAAGGATGCTCAGCAGCATGAGCAGCATCTTCGCCAAGCTTTGACCTTGTTAAGAGAACACAAGCTGTATGCTAAGTTTAGCAAGTGTGAGTTCTGGCTGCCGGAGGTATCTTTTCTTGGTCATGTGATATCTGCTTCGGGAATTCGTGTTGACCCTACAAAAGTAGAATCTATTCTACAATGGGAACAACCGAAGACACCGACGGAAATTCGACGTTTCTTGGGGTTAGCTGGCTATTATCGAAGGTTCATTAAGAACTTTAGTTCTATAGCTTTACCTTTGACCAAGTTGACCCGGAAAGATGTTCCTTTTTCTTGGAGTGATAAGTGTCAACAGTCTTTCCAATTGTTGAAAGAGAGGTTGACAAGTGCACCTGTTCTTGTGCTACCTGAACAAGGAAAAGGATATGCAGTCTTCTGTGATGCTTCCAAGAATGGACTAGGATGTGTGTTGATGCAGGATAAACAAGTGATTTCTTTTGCTTCTCGACAGCTTAAGAAACACGAGGAGAATTACCCAACACACGATCTGGAGTTAGCTGCTGTGGTTCATGCCTTGAAGATCTGGAGACATTATCTCTATGGAGAAACATTCCAGATTTTCACAGACCACAAAAACCTTAAGTATATCTTCTCTCAGCATGAGCTCAACATGAGGCAACGTCGCTGGATGGAGTTAATCAAGGACTACGACTGTATAATTGACTATCATCCGGGCAAGGCCAATGTTGTTGCAGATGCCTTGAGTAGGAAATCAGCAACATCAACCATGGATAGAGCGCAACTAAACTCTGTAGTATGCTCTAGGAGAGATATGCTTATCTCCTTAAGGCAAGACAATGTACAATTGAAAGTGTCATTGTTAGCCGGTCTGTTAGCTGAGATGCATATTAAACCTACCCTAAGGGAGCAGATTAAAGAAGCACAGCTAGGTGATGTTGCAGTTCAACAGATTAGATCTGAGTACGAAAATGAAAAGTGAGATGGTTTCCATGACTCAGATGATCATGTAGCTTGTTATAATGGAAGGATAATAGTGCCGGATGTGGATAACTTGAGAAAGTTAGTCCTGGAAGAAGCCCATTCTTCCATGTATGCTATGCATCCAGGGAGCACCAAGATGTATCGGAATTTGTAAGATCTGTATTGGTGGCCTGGAATGAAGAAGGATGTTGCAGAATTTGTTCTGAGGGGTCTTGTGTGTCAGCAAGTTAAAGCTGAACACCAGAAGCCTGCAGGGACAATGCAACCTTTACCCATACCACAGTGGAAGTGGGACCATGTGACCATGGACTTTGTTGTCGGCCTACCCAGGACGAGCAAAGGACATGATTCCATTTGGGTAGTTGTTGACAGGTTGACTAAGACGGCACATTTCTTACCTGTCAAAACAACCTATTCTGCTGAAAGGTTATCAGAGTTGTATGTTCAAGAAATAGTGTGTTTGCATGGAGTTCCTGTCACAATAGTTTCTAACAGAGGTCCTCAGTTTACGAGTCGTTTTTGGGAACAGTTACACCGAGCCTTAGGCACCAAGCTAAGGTTTAGTGCGGCCTTTCATCCGCAGACTGATGGACAGTCGGAAAGGACCATACAGACCTTAGAAGACCTGTTGAGAGCATGTGCTCTCCAGTTTACCGGAAGTTGGGATCTACACCTAAGCTTAATAGAGTTTGCCTATAATAATAGCTATCAACATAGTATTGATATGGCACCTTATGAGGCCTTGTATGGTAGACGTTGTAGATCACCTTTATGTTGGTTTGAGACTGGTGAACATCAGTTGTTAGGTCCTGATCTTGTGCAGCAGACTACAGAGAAGATTAAAGTAATAAAACAACAGATTAAGACTGCACAGGATAGACAGAAATCTTATGCTGACAAGCGTCGTAGACCCTTAGAGTTCCAGGTTGGAGACAAAGTGTATCTCAAGGTCTCACCTTGGAAAGGGGTCCTTTGTTTTGGAAGGAAAGGGAAGTTAGCTCCTAGATTTATGGGACCTTATCCAATCATTGAACGAATTGGAAAGGTAGCATATAGACTAGAGCTGCCTCCAGAGTTACAGAGGTTACACCCTGTGTTTCACATTTCTATGCTGAAGAAATGTCACCCCGACACCGAGTCAGTTCTACAACCTATGGAGGTAGAATTGAATGATGATATATCCTATGAGGAGGGACCAGTGTCAATCCTTGATAACAGAATTAAAAAGTTAAAGAAGAAAGATATAAGCCTTGTGAAAGTCCTCTGGAACCACCGTGGTGTTGAAGAAGCCACTTGGGAACTAGAGGATGAGATGAGAAGGAAGTATCATGCCCTTTTCTCTTAATATGTCTTATCGATTTCGGGGACGAAATCCTTGTAAGGGGTGGATAATTTGTAACATCCCTGACCTGGGTTATAAGCTAACCCTAGGTGTTTTGCCTAAATATGTAATTAAATCCTTGTGATTAACTTTGGGCATGTAATTAAGTTTCTCAGAAACATATATTTCAGTTTTTGCTCCTTTTTATATAACGTTGTAGCATTGTTTTGTAATACAGGGATCTATGTGCAAATTACCCATTTAGAAGGGTTAACTTGCAAATTGCACATGTTGAAATGTTCCTTTGATGTAGAAACATCATGAGAATGATTTTGATAAAGTTTGAGGGATTTCCCAAGCTTGGGCACCAAGGTGCAACTGTGGAAGCAATCCTGGTGCTTGAAACCCTAATTTGGGGTAAAATGCAATTTACCCAAATTAAGTGATGCTATGTGTAAAATATATCATCTAATGTATCTTTTAAGACTCTTGCCATCATTTAGAGAAGAAATGATGAAGATGTCACCTCAATTGAATAATCAAGTTATGAAATATACCTTGTGATTGAATAATCAGGGTATATGTGCAATATCCCTTTTATGAATGTACCTTAGTAATAGATTGATCTTCCTTGCCCTCTTTTTCTTGACCTTAAGATAAGGTTTGTCCTTAGAATAAAGAAGAAGGGACGAGCAAGTAAAGAAGGAAGGACCTAGTTGGAATTATGGAAAACATATGGACTAATGTTGAAAATCCTACCCCATGTATATAAGCTCTCCTTCCCTTAGTTGCAGGGGAACTTACCCTTCGTTCCCTTACTGTTTCATTTCACCAAGGACGACCAAGGATTACCTTGGAGCTAAGGAGGACGACCAAGGGAAGCAAGGTAGGTTTGGGACCCTCTTTTGCCTAAATTCATGGTTAGAACTCGGATTCAAGGTCAATTTCATGACTAACTCACGAAACCCTATCTTTCTAGCCATCTTTTCTTGAATTTTCTTGGAGGTTTCACCTTGGCCAACCTGTGAGATCTCAAGGACGCCATTAAATCTTGGAGCTCGAAAGCTTGGAGCTCAAGAAGCAAGCTTTAGGCGGGTTTTATAACTCTAAGCCCATGCTTTGTTATATACATCTCATTTATGTATGTAAATGATAGTTCTTCTTTTTCCCTACTTTCCTTTGCTACTTTGCAAGCAAATCCATGGGAAATCCGTGCTGTTCTTAAGCTAGGAGATGAAGGCGTTATTTCCAAGAAAAATCCACCGCTTTTCACTTTGTTAAACGGTCTCCCCAATTTGCTCTCTCGGTCTTAAGACCGCGAGGTGAGCAAACGGTCTCTAGACCGCGAGAGGGAAAACGGTCTTCAAGACCGTTTATCCCCGTTGACCGAGCGTGGACCGTATAAGAAACCTCTTCATAAATATGTGGACTAATCACCCTCAAAACTTGAGAGGTTAACTCCAAAGGAATCGGGATATATGGCCATTTTAATCAACAACTTTAATTGAGTTTATCCCTGATTTTCAAACGGTCTGAAATAGCCTTTTGGGCAAACGGTCTTAAGACCGTGTAAGGTCGTTGACCAGGCATTGACCGTATGAGATTACTGTTCAAAATAATGTTAATTAACAACCCACCAAATTTTATGGACTAATTCCAATTGAGCTAAGAGTTGAAGGGTGATTACTAGGGCAAACCCTAATTAAAATCAGTACTGAAATATCAATGATTAATTTAGGGTTTTTGGGGTTGATTGACCTAAACGGTCTCAAGACCGTTTGGGGATCAACCAAATGGTCTCAAGACCGCGAGGAAAATCACCCAAGACCGTTTGAAGGTCTGGGGTCAAGAATAGTTGACCAATTGAAGGTACAATTATACCAAATTACATTGCAATTA
Organism: Alisma plantago-aquatica; assembly: GCA_963693085.1. NCBI lineage: Eukaryota > Viridiplantae > Streptophyta > Magnoliopsida > Alismatales > Alismataceae > Alisma > Alisma plantago-aquatica. The sequence goes on from OY856409.1 coordinate 534,914,021, forward strand.
AGTATTGATATAATCATCAACTCAATTGATCCAACCTTGATGAATTTTCACTAGAATCCAAAATTGGATGGGCAAACGGTCTTAAGACCGTTTGTAACTCATCCAAACGGTCTCAAGACCGTGAGGACAATCACCCAAGACCGTTTGAAGGTCTAGGGTTAAGCTAATTCGATCAATTGAGGACCCAATTACAATAAGTTATCAAATTGATTTAAATACTGATTTTGTGACTCAATCATGGTTCAACCCCTATCAAATCACATTATATTTTGATGAAATCTTGGGCAAACGGTCTCAAGACCGTGTGGAGTTCATCCACACGACCTCAAGACCGTTTGGGCCAAGTTTGGGCCCAATTGGAGCTCAATTGAAGGGTTCAACCTTGTGTTGATGCACATTGTTGAGTGTTGATGGTTGAACATTGATAGACCTTATTTGAATCGACTTCAACCCTAATTGGTCAACAATTGAGGGTCAATTGAATTACCAAATGGTTAAACATAACCCTAATTGACTTAATCTATAAGTGGTCATCGTGGCTTTGACCTTTAGAGGGCTTCAACATTGGTTGACATAATTGGTTGTAACTTTGAACCTTGTTGATGGCTAAACGGTTTGAGACCATGAGAGTGCTCGCGGTCTCAAGACCGTGAGAGGGCTCGCGGTCTCAAGACCGTGAGAGGTCTTGCGGTCTCAAGACTGAGAGAGGGCTCACGGTCTCAAGACCGAGAGACCTCAAACGGTCTCATGACCGAGAGCCATCAAACGGTCTCAAGACCGAGAGCCATCAAACGACCTCAACCCGACTTGCCCTCTCGGTCTTGAAACCATCATGATTCAATGATGCCTAATCTAAGCTCTAATGATAACCTAGGACATCAAGGGATCAGTTGACTAATGATTGGACCCATGAAGGTGGTCAATGGGGTAAATTACCAAATTACCCTTGAAGGGTCAATTGAGTAAATACCTTGATCAGATTAAACCCTAATTACATGAGAATGATGTTGTCAGCCATGATGACTCTATCCAACTTGATCTAGTCTGACGTTATCAGCAACCACTAGTAGGAAGAGAGAGATAGTACTTTAGAGAGAGAAAGTACCCTAGAGAGAGAAAGTACCCTAGAGAGAGAAAGTAATCCTAATTGGGTGGAAACTTAAGTAAAGCATCTTCAATGCACATGAATGTGCATAATTAGGGTATGATCTAATTGTGAGAGGTCATTGAAACCCTAATTATGATAAATGATGAACCTTTAACTAATCTGAGAGCATCAATGATGATGTTACTCATACATGATGATGATATGAGTTCAATTCACCTTAATGTGAATAGTAAACCCTAATCCAAGGGTGATGACATGTAATGTGAATAGTAAACCCTAATTCAAGGGTAATGGCATGCATATGAGTATTAAACTCCAATTGATGAGAATCAGAGGATTTAACTCTTATGACAAGAGTGGGAAATGTATTCCTTATTTTTGTATTACCTTTGTCAGTTAAATTAACCATGCAGGTTCTGATATGAAGGTGATCTTATCTAGGTATGGGTGTTGATGTTATATTCATTGAAGGCATGTTGTTAGCCTTATGAATAAGAAAAGTAACTTGATGCCTTGTCAATGACATCCTATGATGATAATGGGCTGTGAGAGCCATGAATACCATCAAAGTCATGCTTTAGAGATGACTTGTGATGAGTACAATAAGAAATTATGATTGATATGAGTTAGGCTTGTTACATTTAGTATTCTTCTTTTATAGCTATTATGCTACTGTTATTGTTTGAAGAACAATGTATGTTGTTAAAGAATACTAAATGTACCTAACTAATCAAGTATAATGTAGAGCCCTGATCATAGATCCATCATTGTCAGAGATCAAGTGATGGTGAAACAGGTTTTCCTCAGGGAACTCCTCGAGCACATACTTTTGAGTATGTGGGGTACATGGATGTGTAAAACCTTACATCCTAGTATAGGGATGTGATGTAGATGTGTAATCCGTCAATCCTTCACTATT
>OY856409.1:534916247-534948747 GCA_963693085.1 Alisma plantago-aquatica
TTTCCATGCCGTATCAGTGGTAGGTAAACATGAAACCTCCTGATGACGAAGAAATCACGGATATCCGTATCAGTGGAGAAAAACATGAAATCTCCTGATGACGAAGAGAGTACAGAACGCCACTGTGACTCTAGAATAGCGAAGGACCAGTTTACCCTGGTGAGCTATAGTAGTAGAGACACGAGATGTCCTACAAGTGATCCTCTTACTGACTGAGGAAGGTGAAGGTCATGAGAATCCGGCTCTCTTAATGACCTATGTATGATACTGATGTGACTTCTCAGCGATCAGTTGGAGTATGAGTGGTATGCCTCATCTCCATAGGGCATAATGTTGTTTGTAAAACATAATCAACCACGTGGTATACTTGTTAGAGATAACTCCAAGTTAGTGGATTGATGTTACACTGTAATAGTGCTTATATTTCTTCATATCTCATAAATGTTGAGACCTTGTTATAGCTGCAACTGTTATTGATTACTTTGAAGGCTTTACTGCTTAAGATAATCTTTGATGTTATAATAAAGCTTCTGGCGGAGAGTTATAACTCTCGCTGGGACAATTATGTAAAATTGTCTCACTCCGTAGACTTCAACTTTTTAGGTGGACGTCGGAGACGAAGGAACCAGCCTACAGATGACCAATCTCAGCAACAGCAGCACCAGGAGCAGTAGTAGAATCTCATGTGGAGATTTATCCTTCCATGTGGTGTAGTTAGAGTCAGTCCTATGTGCCCTCTGTACTCTCAGGTCTTGGAGTCTTTTGTATAAGTTCTTGAGATTTTGTATCTTGATGTATATAATTACTCAAGAAGTAATTATCATGAGATGTAAACAGTTTATCTGTTGTTATGAAAGAAGCTTTTATAGATTCAAGCTCTTGTCTCGAAAAGTTTTAATTTCCCGTGATTTTTGTCTTCCGCTGTTTATCGAATCGCTTCCGCTAAGTTTTAATCGTGTTTATGTCATGGTTTGGAGATCGGAGCCCACACTTCACATGAAGCACAATTTCCAAAGGAACAAGATAATGTGTAGGCTATTGTCCATAGGACCAAAGAGAAATAAGAAAACATAGGCTAATTTCTCAAAAAGAATAATCGGGGATGCATACATACATTTAGAGAGAACTAGAAATTGCTCAATATAGAAATAATGTGGGATGCAATCATACCTCTCCATAGAGTGTAATAGTAGAAGATCACTTCTAGATCCAAATCTAGGTTTCCAAAGCACCTATTATCATGTATGTGAATTAGGGTTAGAATTATATTGATTATTCAAAAACCCTAAAAATTGCCTTTTTAATATTAGTGAATTCGGTTATCAAAATCACTCCATGTTTTAGGTTATATTTTTATGAGTTCAAAACATATTTTATTATATTTTTCTAACTTATATATATTTAGTTATGAATTTATAATTTATTACTTATTTAGATTAATCCATCAATCACATACTTTCACCATTGGATTTAGATGATAAAACCAATACCCTTAGAAAGCCCTTATTTTTCTGAATCCAACAACTATTTATTTGTATTTTTTTTACGAGTAAATAATTATTTATCAATTTTTGAAAATTGGCCAATAGGAAAAAGAGAAAAAGCCACGTCATCATTTACTGGAGAGAAACACATAAAAAGAGAGGGCGTAGGGCCCAACCTATGACCTAGCCTAATGGTGAGTAGCCAAGTCGCTTGGTCAGCAATGTGTAGACCCGCCCCAAACACAAGGGAGCATGGGCTAAAAGATGTAATTGCCCCTGGGCATGAAAAGAAAGAAAACAGAGGCGATGAGGGTAGAACCAGGAAATCATCACAACCTTTCTTCCCCACTCTACTCGTGTGCCATGACTGGGAAGTAGCAGGGTCATAGCTCAGGAATTTGGGCAAAAACACATCTCTTGTTAAATTGGCAAAATGAAATTCAGGAAAGGATGATTAGGCTTCGTCGAACTCACTGAGGTGGCTAATTTGTTTGGAGATGATGCTGTGGAGAAGGACCTGTCGCCACAATGTCAGGGTGAGAAACTTGATTGCGACTGCACTATGAGGCATCTTCAACCAAATTGTGATAAGGAAACGATTGCACGGGAGACGAAGACAAGGCACATACCCCTATTTATAGGTGGGGAGGCGAGAAATAGAGAGTGGGTAGGTTGACTGAAGACCTTGGGACACAAGAACTAGGGATTTCCTAATATCTCAACCAAGAGAGGCAGGTAAGGTATCAATCGGTGCGGAACTCAAAGAGGAAAACATAGGAGAAAAAAATCTCGAGAAACGATCGAGTAATGGTCGAGATATTTGTGAATTACCAGGGGACTCTACTGTTTACGGCGCGCCTCTCCTACCCAAGGTAGGAGATGGGTCCCAAACCATTCGATACAAAATCCGACGGCTGATATTGAGGTGTGAGATATTAAAGAGTGCGTGACATATCAAAATTGGAATCCTTATCCAATTCGAAATCCAAATAAAGTGTAAAACTCAATTATTTAGTATTTTCTCTCTCTTTATTTGAGGGTGCAAACAAATCCCAAATTAGGTGAAATTTGACTCCCATCCTAATTTATAGATGAGGAATTTGAATATGAAATTAGATTTGCCTTTTGAGAACTTTTTGATGTGTTAAATAAATCAAATCATTTTTCTCTTTACTCATGCATTAATGATTATAAGATTATCCAAATTTTATGAAACTTCACCCACAAGTCATATTTAATGTATTGGATATGAATTTGCCATCAATTTTACATGTTGGAGTTTTTTGAGTATTTATTTAATACTTTGAAGGTTCTATACACTTTCTCTCTCCTAATTTCATCTTTTAATAAAACATCTTCCAAATTGGATGAAAATTCACCCAAAGGCTATTTTTATTATGTTGATTACGAATCCAAGATTATTTTCCTCTTTTGGAGTCATTTATTATTTTATTTGATATTTTGGGGAAAACATAGATCTTCTCTTCCAAAAAAGAATTAAATTAATTATTATTATATGAATAATGTGTAACTTGACTCCCAAGGCAATTGGGACCCAATGAACATGATTTCTTTTAATGAATTATGTCACAATTAATATATATAGCCAATCTCATTATTATCACTATTGTTTATTCCATTATGTTCTATAACTTATTATTATCACAAAAAGAATTCTGTGTGACTATTTGCATGAATTTTATATTACTTCATGCGGCATATTTTACGTGTCCATTATTGACCTAAGATTAATGTGAGAACATTAGGTTACATTAAGGTGATTTATACATGCTTTAGCTCATTAGGGTTATACTAAACATCTTCTATATCTATCCTCAACCTTGTTTGGCTAAAACCAAAAGGTCAAACTTCCAGGATAGGGTCCAAAATCTGGTGTGTTATAAAATTGCACATTCAAAGTTTATGATACATATGAGAATAGAAGAATAGAAGCATTGTAATTTTTTAAACCAAAGTTGTTTGGGTGAGCTAATTTTAAGAACTCATCTTGCAGTCTAGGATGAAGTATCGATAAATAAACTACCGAACCTCTAGATATTTTACTAAAAGATATGCTAGCCAATATAATGCTCTTTGGGAGAAAAGTTGTTGTATTTGCTAATGACTTCAAACAAATTCTTGGCGTTGTTTCACATGAAGGTAAGGATCAAACAACTACAAAAAGCTTTGTCTAGACAAAATTATGTGTTGAAAAATTGGAGACGAGGGCCACATTGAACCCATCCTCTATTAAGTACTTACTTCTAGTTGAAAATCGAAAAAAAAAATTCAACTTCATGATTAAATTGAAGTTACTAAATTTATGTCGATCCCATTCACTGATGAAACACACTCAAAGCATAAACTTATATAATTTTTTTTCTTAAGATAATGGATTTTGAGGATAATATTCATTCCTTTACAAGTCATGTGATTTTGATGGCAAAAAATGAGTTTGTTCTTGAGATAATGGAAAAATATTGACATTTTCCTATGAATTAGGAAGGAATATTTCAACTTTGATTCAATCATTGATAACACAAATCAACTTTTTGAAGAAGAATTAGTGAACTCTTTTGGCCCTTTTGGTCTTCCATCCCACAAGTTGGTTAGAAAAAGAATTTTCCCTATTAGTTTACTTAGAAACACTGACCTTATTCTTAGGTCTTTGTAATGACACATGAATTATTTATAGAAACTTGAACAAGAAAATCGTAGTGCAAAAGTAACAATTCCAAAAAGGAAAGGACTAAGAGTATCCATTGTGCTAATCCACTATTGCAAAAAGATCATGAAAATTGTCATTTGATTTTTAAGAGACTGCTATATTCAATTTGACAATGTTCTTACAACGACAATCAACAAACTACAAGGAAAAACATTAGAGTAAGTTAGAAAATATACACATCAAATTGTATACTCTCATGTTAAGCTATATCTAACTTTACTGAGGTTAAAGTCAATCAAAAATATTAAAGTTCTAACTAGACCGGCTCCTGTGGAAAAAAAGTGTTACAACAACAAAAGGCAATGCAGGCTGAAATCCTACCTCTTGTATGCATAATTAAGTATAAGTTTTGAACTATGCTAATAAGGTAAACTTTTTTTCTCTTAATGTGATTCACATAATTGATATTTTTGTTTAAAACCAACATACCATCATTTATACAGTGGTTATTTTTTCATTAGACCAACACTGATTACTATTTCCAACCAACAAGAGTAATGGTATATATGGCTCAGAAACATATGTCATTAGAACACTAACATTGTGTATGATACAAAGTACATATGCGAATATTGCTATAGAGAGTTCACTACAACACCTTGGTGACCCAAATTTGTATTTCTCTCAGCATACAACTCCATGCTTTTTCTGACATAATTTAAATTGTTCCGAGCATATCTTAGAGCTTCAACTACAACGTGATACTGAGACAATATAAAGATTTTGAAATAAGTATAAGGCCTTTTCACACATGATTTTGAAATACCAACAATACTAAATCCTTTGATAAGTATCATAAAAACAAAAAATGATCTTTTACACTAGACGATTTGATCACATCAAGAATGGACATGCTCAACTCACAAGAATGCATCTCATCTTCCAACACAAGTCGGAAAAAAACTACATATAATTAAAAATCTTCAAAGTGAAGGGAAAGTTGGTATCTTGTGGTATGGGTACATATTGAGAGTATACTTTTAGTTAAAGACATTTTCATTTTGTAATATATGACTTATCCATCAACAATGGATGAAAGACACATAAATATGCAATGAGATGTAACTGGAAAAATATTTGGACAATATGTTATGTACATAATAAGATTTTGGGACAATATATTTCACTTTGTAGTGTGTGATGTTCTTGCTCAGAAAATGACTCTCAATAGAGCTGATTGGAAAAGAATGATCCATGTAGCCATCTTTGACATTGTTGGGATTGAGGCTTAGATGATAATGATGACGACATAGTCTATAATGTATAAAAATCACCAACGTCATGAAATAATTTGGCTATACAGTGAGATATGGGGTTAGATGATAATGATGATGGCATAGTCTGTAATGTATAAAAATCACCAACGTCATGAAATAATTTGGTTTAGACATCAATGCATATACTATTAATGTCAAGAAGTTCATCTTAACCCTTAATTGTAGGTCACGATGCTTAGCACATGCTCTATTGCTAGTCTTTTCCAAAACAGAAATTTGCCCGAACCCTACGGGGCGGCATTTCCGTTCCGGACAGACGTTGTTGAAGCCCGTATCTACGTCCCGGCCGCGCTTTCCTCCTGGAGGAAATCAAGTGCTGAATCCTTGGTTTCTAGTGCCGCTACCGCCTCAATCCGGGCGAGGGACCGGATGGGTGGCGCTTCTAAGTACCTCACCAACCTACCTTCTCGCGGTCTTTTCTCCTCAACGGTTCCCTCCTCCAGCCCGGTAGGCCCTTTCTTCATCCCCTGATCAAATTTTTATTTTGCAGTTGGTCTCTTACCTTCTTCTGTTTAGACTTTCCGAAACCGTCTAGTTTAGGGTCCTGAGTTCGTGCTGACGCTTTTATGTGTGGTCTCTGTAGGGGGGGATAAGGGTATACATTTGCGACCATGACACTGAGCCACCAGGCAAGTTCCTCTCTGCACTATTACACCTTATGTTGTCTTTGAAAGATAAATATGGAGAACTTGTCAATGTAAAGAAATGCATGCATCGAAATTTGACTCTTTAAAAGGATTTTTCTGATTCCAGTACCAGACATCTAATCTCTAATATTCCTTACGATTCTCAGTATAGAAGTCTCTTTCAAAAAGTTGTGTCAATTTTTATAAGATCCAGCTCTTATCCAGACTCTAAATAGAAGTACAAAATAGTGATCAACCCTGCCTGTCACACTGTCCAATCAGTGTATAACCGATTCACTGGAGAGGTGGTAGAATCTTTCCACAGCATATCTAGTTGTCACGTCCCAAGTATATGTAAAGATTACTTACAACTTCAGGTGATAAACGACTTGGCCTCACGACCTTCGCCATCAAAATTTTACGTGGGAAGATATTGGTGGCTACTTTGGCACTTGGTGTTCCTACTATGTACGCAATAAAATTGCACTGATCCTCAATTCCTAATTATTTACCTTAGAAATATCATCTTTCAAGTTGCCCAAAAGTTTTTCTAACATATATAATTATCATCATCATTTCAGACTCAACCCCAACCATGTTGGGTTGGCTACACAGATCCTTCTTTTCCATTCAGCTCTGTTATGGGTCATACTCTCATTAAGATGTAAAGATTTCAAGCCTCTTTTAAGCTCTCTCCAAGTTAATTTATGTTTTTCCTAACATGTAACAATGCAAGTAAGTTGCTGCACCCTAGGGGCTAAAATGAATTTAGTTTCTTCAAACAGAGGGTGGACCATTTTGAAAATTTATGCCTTTTCCCTGTAGCGTTGAACAATATTATTATTCTATTAAACAGCTGCTGAGTTATCATATTTCTATTCTAGGGCTATCAATATTTTAAAATTCATGGGTTTTGTTCTGGCCGTCCGCATGTAGTCTAGCTTCGTCTTTTTTCTCTAAAGCTAACTATTCTGATAAACTGCCATAATGGATAACCTTGTAAGTTGTAACTATCATCACCACCTTTATATTGGGAGTACTCCACACAATTGCGAGTCTAGGATTCATACACTTATAAGAACACGTTAGGTCTCAATTTATTACCTTCATCATATCTTGCACGAACTATAATTTTGGATACTTTCTTTATGTTTACCCTTGTTTTCTGGCATCAATCAGATAACCTCTATATTTTTTTCTTACAGCATCTGTATTTTTCATGTTGCAGAGGACCAGTTAATAAAAACAAATACTACGAACATACTTATTAGGTCTCTTCAGTTAAATAAGCAGAAGGGTGAGCTGAAAGATTCCAAGTCCAAGTCTGCAAGCAGTCGTGGCAAAAGGTAATCCTCTACATAAAATATTTCAGTTCATGTTTTCTTTATTGACTGAAAGGACAAGATCTAGAACAGTTGGTGTTTATTTAGTGAACATTGGTTGTTTTACTTTGTACTTATCTCTAATATATGGTTAATATGGATGAAGATTGTCTTGGCTAAGACAGCGGTTGGCCAGTCACATCATTCTAGTACTATTACCATTGTTTTAAAAATCCCCATTGATTCCGAATTACAATTTCCTAATCTTTTTTATCCTTTACCAAAATATAGATCTAATACTAGAGCGTATTAATGTTTGTTTTATTGCAAATTTTATTCAAATATGGAACTTGTATATCCGTTAACTTTTTAGTTCTTATCAATACGAGTGAATATATTATATATTTATTATATATAGACATCAATTTTGAGGTATACACCTTAAATTCATTAAGGCTCATCCGTAGCCTCAATCAACACACTTTATTATGCCCGCACTTAATGCATTGGAAGTACTCTTCAATAGAGATATATTGTGGTGAATTATACTTGATTTTACATCCTGTGCATATACATGTGAATGCCTTATGATGCTAATTGAGTTTTTTCTCATAGATAATTAGTCTTGGCTAGAGATACAACCCTCTGAGGCTTGATTTGAATTCGACAGCTGATCTTATTCTTTGTTGAAGTACTCTTCAATAGAGATATATTGTGGTGAATTATACTTGATTTTACATCCTGTGCATATACATGTGAATGCCTTATGATGCTAATTGAGGTTTTTCTCATAGATAATTAGTCTTGGCTAGAGATACAACCCTCTGAGGCTTGATTTGAATACAACAGCTGATCTTATTCTTTGTTGAAGTTTTCCTCATTCAATTACCAAACTAATATTGCTGGGATCAAGGTTTAGGTGTGTTTGGCGTGCAGCCTATGTGTAAGTATGTTCCAGAATCATGGGTGATATAACTATGTATGAATGTTGTATACATCCTACAATTAGACTTGGGCACTTGGCAATAGTTTGTTTTTTCATCTCTTTTCCTATTCCTATGTTACTTTGTACTTGCATGGCAGTACTCAGGTAAGCTAAGTTCAATTATTTTCTGGACAAAGACATATATAAAAAGATGCACGAGGCATGGCTGGTTTGAGTTTGGTAATTCCCATCATGCTCCTTTCTTACTTTCTCCTGAGAAACACAAAGACTAGGTCTTTGGAGATAAGGGAAAAAAATAGTCAGAATGGCGAAGTTGCAGTATTCGCATGATACTATGAAGTCTTTAGAGCGCATGGACGAATTTGGGTGTGCTTTCACAAGATGAGTGATCTTTTGTCTTTAGGCTAAAGACCACATCTCAAAGTTAGTTCTGCAAAAGATGAAACGTAGAGTGGTCAAAAGTTTGGCCCCCTCTCAATTGGAAATGAAATCATTTTTTGATAAGGTGGCATTTAAGAGGAACAAGCAACTGACAATGTTATGACTGGGTAAAATGTGGTTGGAGAGGAAGGAAGCGGTGAGGAATCATTTGACTAAATTCTGTGGCCTCTTTTGGAAGAAGGGGATAGAGCCCTAAATTGGGTGGTGGTGGGGTGTTGGTGGGCAACATTCTACTGCAGTCTGCCGGTATCTCATAGGGTTCTTCTTTGAGGCGGAATTAAGGCGTGCCGTGTGGTATAGATAGAGATTTCACTCTAGTTTTGTTACGGTCTTATAAGATGCTTATGAGCTGAGAGAATTACGTTGGAGGCGAAGATTGCCGACTTGCATGGTGAAATTAGCTGAGAGGAGGAACGATATTGGGAGCAAAGATCACTGACTTGTATGATGTAGTAAATTGGGAGCCATGAAGAAATGATGCTTATTTACGCTGAATCAGAATATGCTTATCCTGATTTTCCTGGAGGATCTATGTTTGTACAAAGAGCTTTGATGATTTTCTTCTTGTTTAAGGAAGATCTCAGGCCTGAAGATTAACATGAAGGGATAAGATGCAAATCTTTGTTTTTATTAAATACACTTTCAACTGCTAACTTTTGATATGTTGGTGCCTTGGTGAAGATTTACAACAGATTTGATAAAATTAGGAGAGACTTCTGTTTTGAAGGTAGAGATTACCAGTGGGCACTGTGACCGATTGATTGGGCTAAGGTTAGCCTTTCTTAGTTGTAGGAGATTGTGTTTCACTCCACCTTTTGTCTTTAACAAGGCTTGCTATTCCTGTGGGCTTCCCAGATAGGGAATTTGATGTGATCGGTGATAGTGAGGAATAAGTGTTTGATATGCAATGTTTTTTTTATATACACTTCCTCTTGTTATTTAAATGTTATGCTACTCCTTGAATTACGTTTTTGTTGCTACTCACCTGCATCTAAAAATTAGCATGGCCATAGTAAAACAAGAACTTTTCGTCTACGTGGTAGCATAGTAGGCACCCAGGAGACACTCTCCCCTCCCTCCCTCCCTCTCTCTCTCTCTCTCTCTCTCTCTCTCGCGTGTGCGCGCACACACACACACACACTCTTCAATCCCTTCTCTTTTTGTTTGTGTCCCCTATTCTATTCACATCCTCAACAGCCTCCTGAGTTTATGCTCTCAATAGTGCAAATTAAATGTTGTTGTCTCGCTGGTCTCCAGGTAGAGGTCCTTTAAAGTGCACACCTTAGCAGTCCCTTAGATATGGCATTGTTGCTTTAGCGGCCTCCTAGGGAGTTGCGACCAACTGCGCAGACTGGCAGAGCCTTCTATGAGAGTCATTGTGGATTTAGTACTTTGCCCAAGGAACCAACAATGGCCTTAGGGACTTTTTGAAGGAATATCGCCAACCAAGTGACCTTCAGGGAACCTGCTAAATCCATAGTGGGCGACTTCTTGGAGGTATAGTACTTTGAATAAATATTAGCTGAGTTGTAGTGGCCATTATCGAACTTGGAAACTTCTGACTATGACTGCAACCCCTGTGACCGATGGTGATTGTTTTATTCTGTTGTACTGATGATAATACAAAAAACTGACTCCTTTTGGATTATGGAAAACACTTCATTGCACCTTGAATTTCTTCTAAACTGTCCGTCTATATGGGCATTGATGCTTGACATTATTGATTATTGATCTCCTCTATATATGTGCCTGCCTAATATCTGCTTATGTGCCTTTTCGTTTCCCTTTGTGATTTCTTCTCACTCCCCTATTACCTACCACCTTACTACTAGATGTATTGTCAAGATCGGCTCCATCTAACTTGAATAATAAAATATATTTGTGGATATTCTTTAGCCTCCAATGTGACTGATGCCGACATTAGGTGTGTCATACCTGTTAAATTCAAGTGGAAACAACTACAAAATATGCACTAAGATTCTATATATTCATTCATATAGTTGTCTCAAACATATTATGCATCCTTCACTAGTGAAGAATGATGAGTCACGTTAGAGGCTAAAATAATTTAATTTTAAGTGGGCTAGTCTTTGTAGGCCCATTATGATTTGGGCAAGTCTGTAATTGTGCCCCCTTCTATGTATAGGAGAAGTTTGCCTTTGTAATTTATCAAATGATCATGTTAATCATTTTGACAAGTCAAATGAAGGTAAACACAATGTCTAGTAGAAATGGATGGAACAAGACCCCATCTTGGATTTTTAACAACAATTAACCATGTTTTGTATGCAGGGATGGGCATGAACTAATCAAGATTGGTTTGATCATAAAATTGCAGACCAAACTATACAATATCCACTGTATTCTGAAAATTTTCCGAACGGGACTTAAACCCCTGCAGGGTCTAGACTAGACCTGACTTGATCACATAATGTTCCAGTTTGGTTAAATTCGTTCCAAAACAGGTACTGTTTAGTATTTACTGCTAGAACACTTAAACAAAGAAAGATCAATTTGTAGGCACACTTGAATGGGGAGGCAGCAACAGTATAGCCTTGCATCGCGGTGCGATGGGCGCCTCCAGTAGAATAAAATGGAAAAATTATCAAAAAAAAAAAAGGCACCAACGGGAAAGCCTACAACTGTCCACTGACTGTATATGAAAAAGTATGGGGACAAATATCTCTGAAGGGAACTAGGGCTCAACAACTTGCTCTTCTTTGAATTTGCCACTTGAAATGATTGGGTGATGTTGTCATTAGTTCATCACTCAATTTGTCATATTTTGTATTATAATTTAATATATTTCCTGTTTAAGAACAAACATTTTGTCTAACTAAACTAATGTATATTTATATCTAAGGATTTTTGTCAAATCTGTGCATCTTGCAATACAAGTACCATATTTGGTCAGCGAAGTCCGATCTGACCGGTTAACTAATCACTCAGATTGTGACCAGCCACTTAAAATGGGTTGAAGAATTCTCAGACTGAACTGGAGCAATCTACCTATCCAAAGCAAACTAGACTGGATTTTCTTTGGTCAAGTTTGCTATTTTTCCCAGTCCTATTTGTATGTAATCTGATTTTTTTGTTTATACAAAAGGTGCATGTGACTGCCTAGCTATATATCCAATTCTATTACAGGCAGTGCTTCCGGGATCTTTGAAATTTACAAGCGACTCGGTTTTATGCGAAACAATCAAACGACATTTGCAAAACATTACGATGTCTCTAAGGGATTGTGGGGAGAGCTTGATGCCTGCCACCTTAGTATAAGATCTATAGGTAAAGATGAACATTGGCTGGGCCCATACTTGTTAAGGCGGCAAGGCGACACGGCGTTGGGGCTGGACGCCTTGCGCCAAGGCGCGCCTAGGCGTCGCCTAGGCGACCTTTAAAAAAATAATTTATGTATATATTTTATGTATATATACATGTGTCATGGTTTTCCCCCACTCATATACACACATTGTATAGTTATTTATGTAGTTATCTATATATTTATAGTCGATCTCCCCATATATATATTTTATTGTATGAAAAAATAACCAATTACATTTCTAATAAATTATCATTGACAATAATGTCAAGAACACAAAAAGAATTATTGTAAAGAATGTAAGAGAGTGATCAACAAATAAATATATATTTATTGTCATGCATAGCTACACGTATTAAGCAATGTAATCACTATCCTTCATAGCATAGCTACTTAGTATAATCTGAATTGAAGGTGCAACCTAAGAAAAATCAAATGTGTACTAAGAGTATTAGATCCAGTCAAACAAAAAAAGAGTATTAGATCCAGTCAAACCCAAAAAAGAGTATTAGATCCAATTAAAGTGATATTTGGCACATAAAATAGGCAACACTATTAATTTTGAACATTGGTGTAGCCATATCAAACATTAAAATAAGTGAATATACAACCAGACCCACAAAACTAGGTCACTGTAGCATTATAAACAAAGCGTCCTCGCCTAGGCGCAACCCTGGGGCGCCTTGCCGCTTAGGCGGCCGCCTAGGCGTGCCTAGGCGAGCGCCTTGTCAAGTATGGCTGGGCCAATCTAATCTGGTCTGTAACCTGGCCCATTAGAACACGATTCATTTCTTTCTTGTATAAATTATGATTTATGACTGGGATAGGCCTGCTGAAACTTCGGGTGACATGGCTAAATGCTCATCCCTATTTTCAAGGTTATAAAAAACAATGATATGTATACAACTTGTCTAGCCTGCTGAAACTTCGGGTGACATGGCTAAATGCTCATCCCTATTTTCAAGGTTATAAAAAACAATGTTATGTATACAACTTGTCTAGTTTTTCACATCATTTACTATCAGCTGCAAGATTGTACGTCAGCACATCCTGGCATCTTATCGACTTCCAATATTTAGTGAGGTCTATGATAAACCATCCATGATTACCCCAATATTTGTTGTGCTATAGAATCACCCACTATTGTCTCTTCTGGTCCTTCTCAGGCATTGCGTTATGCAGCTGCAATAATTTTTTTTGGATGATGTGGGAACCATCCTTGAGGAACCGCCACATCGGTGACCCCACCCCGGCAATGTAAACCCCCGCCCCCCATTAGTCATGCACACTGAGGGCAGCAATTTAAATCATGTAGAGGCTGACCTACTTGACGGGACAAAGGATCGCTAAGGCGTGCTCGTAGGGAGTCGAGCCTAGGTCCCTACTCTGAGGAGTCCAACACATCACCACTGCGCCACCACCCCGCCGGCAAAGCCACAATAATTACCTCGAAGAGAAGTGTTGGAAAGATCATGGCAAGTGTTGGCAACCTAAATTTCTATCACATGAGATAACAATGTCTCCAGGCTCGTTCCTCTGGTTATGCTACTTGGATTGTAGGTTTTGGTGCATCAATTCACTTGTCTTAGAACTGAGGTTTAGTTTTGTCTTGATGAGCTTTTAAGTACGTGCTCATGTTATGTTGGCCGACAATTTTACATGATTGGACCGTACAAGCACTAAGATGATCAAATAACCCTCTACTTGGTCTTACTTGCCCCTATGACTCTTCCACTTAACTTTATTAAGTTTCTATTAAATCAGATCAACAAGTTGACCATCAGTTTATGGGTTTCCAGGTCAATGTAGAAAATTTGTAGGGATATGAAAATGGAGATGGAATGTACTATTTGTAGACTAAATTCACACGCAATTCGCAATTGCTATGCCTCAAAATCTTCTTCCACCTTGATAATTTTGTGGCACTTGTGTTTGGCCGTACCTCTCTTGCAAAGTCGATTTTTTTTTGGTTTGCTTACCGAGTCCTTCAGATGTTAGTTGTATCAACTTTGGAAAAATAATTGAGCTGTGCTTTCGAAGCTTTGTGATACATCAAGTTCAAGTTTATTTTATTTTGTACATTCTGGTATACAAGGACTTTGTCGTGTTTCCACTCACTCATGGTTGTGCAATACTTGCTATCTTGTTAGTTTGTTTGTCGCTGGTCATATTGACACAATTATTAAAAGATTGGTTTCAATTACTTGATGTGTGGAATTTCAAAATCAAATCCAAATCCAAATTTTCGTTTCTTTAAACATAGGCACAATGAAACTATGCAACTTGTGTTTCTTATGCTATATTGCTATGGGCTTCTGTTTATATACCAGTTTATTAAAAATCAGTGACAATGCTCTGAATGAATCTAGATACAATTTTATGCTTCCCTTAAGCATATAGGATCTTTTGGAATTAAAACCTAATGCGCCTGTAGCCCTTAGCGAAAATGGAGCTGCTGTGTGTAAAAACTTCCACCTTCTTGGTGTTATCCATACTCTTCTTTTTAAAACACGTCCCTAAAGACCAAATTCTATTGGCTGAATGCTATTCTCACCGTCACAGGGTTTTGGGTGCCAATGCTTTGTGCACTACCACTAGCTCTGCCAAGATAAGCTTTAATATTTGCCATTTGTTAAATTTCTTAGATACTCCCACACTCAAAAGGGTGCTGGCATGGTGCATGACTTTGACTCTATGTCAACTTCGCCAGGTGTGGAAGTGGAAGTTTGCAAAAACTTCGAGGAATTTCAGACGCGAACTTCAATAAGCTTCGATGCTTATTTTTTGAAGAAAGTGATGCAAATTTTTTATTGAAAACTTCTAAATATGCCCTATCTCTAGCTTACATAGGCAAATAAACACAAAACATGATTCATGACTCTCCAGGGCTAGGTAGATCAATGCACACTTGTAGTTGCAAACTTGTAGTCAAGAGTTAAATACTTTATGTTCAAATGTGCAACAACACAATACAAATATACAATCACGTATAAAATTACTTATACTGTTAGAATTGTCCCACACCGCTGAGCTCTGGGAAAGGTTATGGGCTTATAAAGTGTGTGGTCCCTTCACCCATTGCCAATTGGTTTTGGGTTGAATACCACACATTCTAATATGGTATCAGAGCGGACCCCATGAGACAAGTGTGAGGACCACACCCTACCTAAAAAAAAAGAACAAGTGCAAGCACACAAAAGTGGCTGCACTTGAGGGGGGATGTTAGAATTGTCCCACACCGCTGAGCTCTGGGAAAGGTTATGGGCTTATAAAGTGTGTGGTCCCTTCACCCATTGCCAATTGGTTTTGGGTTGAATACCACACATTCTAATATATACAATTCACCATACAATTTCCATATAAATGAGGTACATGCCCGATAGATGTTTTCTTCAATAAAAAGCTGAATGCCTTCTAAAATCCTAATATGCATGTTGAGCCCTTTAAGTCTCTAAGCATTGGCATCTGGCTATCAATTCTCATAGAAAATTGCATCCAAGTGGAAGGCTGAGAGTGGTTGAGCTCATAATCATGCAGAAATGTTGCAAAATCTTAATGGAATAATTCCCATAGTTGTGAGGTTATTGTGGGGCGCCACTTACTCACGTATGGATCTTAGGTCTAGGGGGGTGAGCATTGGTTTGAAATCGAACCGGACTGGACCGAAGACCGAATTTCAACAAATTTATGGACCGTGGACCGAACCGTTTTGAAGTTGGACCGGACCGGGACTGGACTGTTTCAATGTTGGACCGAACCGAGACTTGACCGTTTGGACTGCAATCAAACTTTTTATGTATTTCACAACTTATTTAATAGTAAAAAATAGATAAATTTTAATTATTTTAACAATTATATAATATAGATACCAGACATTTACACTAATGGTGTTTATATGTGTGATGTGTTGTGTCCTTGTGACAATATATATTCAAATATCAATGTATTTTACATATAAACCGGTCTGCGGTCCAGACTGTGGTCTGACCGGTTTTAGACTGGACTTCGAAAATTTCTGGACCGTGGATCAGACCGAACTCAGATCGGTCAGGAGTGGACTTAACCGAACTGAACGGTTTGGTCCGGTTTTGCGATCTAGACCATCATTTGCTCACCCCTACTTAGTACTTAGGTCATGTTTGGGCTAACTTGGCCGGTCCCTTCCGAACTTCGACACTTCTCTGAATTCGTCAAAGCTTCGACAAAATCGCCGATATTGGGGCAAAAGATCACACAAAAAATTAAACTTCGGCGACAACAACAAAATATTGCCACGGAGTTGGGAAGAAGACAAAGTATTGAGGATTCAACTTTGCTTTGGCTCAAAGCTCAAAGTTTCCACAAAATTTTACCAACATCAAAAGATCACACACCAAATGTTTTGATCCTGTTGTTGGTTTGACATGTGATCGTGCTGATGTTAGCTTATTTTATGATAAACAATATAGTTGGTATGGAAGAGACATACTCATTTGATGAGGAAATTATTTCACCAAGGTAAAAAAAGCTAAGTTTTTTTTGGGGACATAGGTAGACCACATTCAAAATGGGCTATCACTTTCTCAAAAGAAAAATGCTCCAATGTGCTGGGTTATAGACCTACTGCTTTCCCTGTTGACTAGTTTGATAATTTATGGGATAACTCTTATTATGCAAACTAGAGAACAAGTGAAGCATACACGTCTCGTGGGTATAATTCTGTACTTCACCACACTAGACCTGATTTTTTGTTGTAGGATTAATTAGTTGATTCATGGACTGACCTAAGTAGCAGTGCTTTTAGGATGCTTCCTATTGTAACTCAAGGTACCTCAAATGTCTCTTGAAAATGACTACATTGCAGGACAATGACCATTTTGATGTGGTTTGATAATTTGATGGCGATTAAATTGGTAGTCGTCTGGATTGGAGATTTACCTCTAGATATTGCACTTCTAGTTGAAGCCTTGGAGATAACTTGACCGCCTAACAACATAGTCACAGATTCAACACTTAAATACATTCGCTGCACTTCTAGTTGAAGCCTTGGAGATAACTTGACCACATAACAACATAGTCATGAATTCAACACTTCAGATACATGCACCCAAGCTGAAAAATTCTAGAGTTACATGTAAACATATGTAGACAATATTAAAATGGCTATCACTTTCTTAAAGGAAATATACCCTATGAGGGGACATTTTAGCTGGAGGTAATCTAACCACTTAACAACAAAGTCACAGATTCAACATTTGTCACGCAATTGCCCTAGATGAGAAATTCTAGAAAATTCTGCCAAACAGGGTAAAAGTAAGGCATACGATCTTCAAAGAAGTCCATAATATATATGATAGAAATATAAGTCATATCATATACGGGCGGAGTTTGTAGGCCCATATTGAGTGTAGTCTAGTCTAGTCAAGTCTAGTCAGGTTTGGAAGTGTCTAGAGTCATGTCTGCCTCCTATATAAAGGAGAGGAATCTCTCTTGTAACATAACATCATAACACAATACTATGACTATATCGTCCACCATTCTTTCCAACATGGTGTCAGAGCCTTCTTCCCAGGGTCTCTAACCCTAGAGAGGAAGCAACATTCCTTCACCCGCGGGCGACAACCGCCGTCATGGCTGACTGCCCCAAGGCCATCTCCATCATCATCTCCAAAGGGTGATCTCCGTTGCCCCCTCTCTGAAGGGCCTTCATCATCCAAATCTCTACATCATAGATCCAGATCTAGCAACCCTGTGTATCCTTCTTTCATCTTTCGTCTTCCCCAAGCACAAGGTTCAACCGCTCCAGATTCAAGCCGTTGTCTTTCTTGCATCATCAAGATCAGCAACCCCATGGTGGTCTCTTCCATGGTTGACCTCATCTCCACCATCCGTGCCGTCTTCTTCTCTAAGGTGGAAGACATCTTCACTAGTCGGTCCGTCATCCTCGTAGTGGTGGGAGTCATCTCCGCCACCTAGATCGTCATCTCCATCATCATCATCATCCATGGTGGAAGTCATCTCCACCCAAATCGTCTTCATCATTGAGATCGTCATCTTGGAGGCTTATTTGTAGAAGAGTAGTAATCCATGAAGTTAGGGTTAGACACTTCCAACATTTTCCCTTTAAATCTTTCGTGGCGGCGCGGAACACAGCGTGCTCCTCACTCTACACGCTGTGTGTCTTCATCAAGCAATACAAATTTTCATCAGTATGCAGGTCACACACTGTGTTGATATCAAACACACCGTGTTGACGGGAGGCATAGTTACGCCCCCGACAAGTTACACGCCGTGTGCATCTTCAGCGCGCCGTGTCGACGAGAGGCAGAGTTACGCCTCTGACAAGTCACACGACATATACATCATCGACACACTGTTATCTACATTCTGTCAGAAATTTGTGGTCTTTGTACACGACGTGTCTAACACCCAACACGCTGTGTCTTCGGCAGTCAGTTCATACATCTTCGACAATCACACCCTGTGTCACCATTAGGATTTGCAACTCAATCAACAATGACTACATACGTGTCCCAGATTAGTTCTCCAGGCATCTTCAAAGCTTAGATCAAAAGCTCCCTAGCAAGAAAAAGATAACTTTTTTGTCAGATCCAAAATTTATTGCGGGACTCCGGCCCCACACCCCCAAATTTGTCGGTCTAAGGGCCAAACAAATCTCCTTTTCAGGTTGGAAAAATATCCATTTTTTTCTTATCCGGATCCTGTAGTTGAGTCATCTACTAATGAAATCTTGTTATCGGTTCTACTTCTGTGGTGATATCAAGCTAGTCCTTCTCCAGTGATCTCTTCCCTCTCCACTCCATGTCCCCTTATGTCACATGAGAGTTTCTCTTTGTCTTTGGCCACCCCAACCACTTTTGTCGTCTCTTCGTGGTTGGTGTGCGGGGGAGAGATAGAGGAGATGAGAAGAGGAGGATGAGGAGAAGAGTTGAGGTGCAGAAGAGCATTATCTACATATGGAGTCTTGTGTAATCAACATGTTGTCCAAATTTCACTGTCCAGTTCAAAGCCAATGTCATCCATTCTCGCCATTCAGATTTTGAGTTGCCAAGCATTAATCTGCTATTCAGAATTCATCCTCTCGCACCGTTAGCTGAAGAAGATGTTTCCTCAGATCAATTGGAAGTCATCGATGCTCTACATCAGACGAATATGCTTCTTCATCGACGATGTCGTGGTCATTCTACTGTGGTAACACTTCAATGTTCTAGTATCAAAGCATCTTGGATTATTTGCAAATCTGGTTGTGTCGGTCCGACACACCTATCTTTTGTAGAAGATCATTCGGTCGGCTATGTCATCTATGTTTCCTCCTTGTTTGTTCGTGCCCTTTCTAGCACATTGATGTTTGTTCGTGCCCATGTTGGTATTCGTCCGTGCCATGTCCAACATGTTGATGTCCGCTCGTGCCCGCGTTGATGTTTGTTCGTGTGAAACACGACGATGCTCATCCGTGTTATGTCAAACACATTCATTTCCATCCGTGCCATGTCAAGCATGTTGATGTTCGTTCGTGCTATAACGTTGATGTTTGTCCGTGTTCCATCAAGTGCGTTGACCGTCTAGGCTATTACATGGTGATCTTTTCGTGGAAAATACTTCGACGACAGTAGCAACTGAGTTCGTGACTCATGATCTTCACATGTTCCTTCAACATAATCCAAGATACGACCTCCAACTTGGTCAAAATTCCAGATGTTTCAACGATTTGGTGTGTATCAATCTCAGATGTTTATCAATCTCAAGAGAAGCTTCAAAGTTAAAGATGCCAAAGATATTAGAGTGTGGGGGAGTGCACATGTCGTGCTAAGTCAAGGGGATATCTATCTTGTTTTAGTCATAATTTGTTTTCTCTGTCTTGTTTTCGTCTGTCATCCAATCTGGGCATGCGATTCTCCCATGCTCCAGCTTACAGGGAAGTGTTAGAAATATAAGTCATATCATATATGGGCCGGAGTTTGTAGGCCGATATAGAGTCTATTGTAGTCTAGTAAAGTCTAGTCACATCTGGAAGTCTCTAGAGTCATGTCCACCTTCTCCTATACAAAGAGAGGAGTCTCTCTTGTAACATAACATCATAACACATTACTGTGAGTATATCGTCCATCCATTCTTTCCAACAATATCTATGCTACTAAAAAAGTGAATCTTTTTAAACAAGTTATGACCCTACCATTTTTACACTGCCCAAAACCCCTCAACCAATTAGGTTCAAGCATTTTTAAAATGCTGTGATTTGCTTAATTCTCTCTCTTCTCACAACTTTTGCCTCTTTTTGAACATTTTTTAAATTCAAATTAAGAAGGAACTACCTTTTATGATAACTTCTTCTTTCTAATATATCACGTCACGTTCTTTGAGACCAATACAACACAATTCCACGTTTCACTTGATCAACCTGTGATATTCATACCCACTTCCGTAACTGTAGAGCCACCATCCCAATAAAACGAATTGATAATATCTTATCTTAAACCACCGTATATCCCCTCCGTCCCGTAACCACCCCACCACCACTACCCACACAAATTCATCTTCACACACTGATAGAATTTGGAGACCATGGTTTAGATGGACGGGGAAAGACCATTTTTTTTCAACCCACATCCTCCCAACAAACTGCAGAGATCGCAATCCCCCACAAGACAATGTCCTTCGCAGCGTACCGACCAAACCACACTCTTTGTGCTTCCACTCGCTTCTTGAGTATGTCACGCTCCTACCTATCTGCATCATGAGCAGATTCAACTATATTGATGATGATATGCACAGGTTTGGGCAATACAATGTCTCAGGATAGTGAGATCATACAACAAGAAAAGGAAAAAACCCACTTTGCTTGATCTTTCCACCCCAACGAAGCCAATGTCACCAGACCTTTCAAGCACCACGACGACAATGCCACTATATCTTCCACGCCTCCACATTAATACAAATGTCTTTGCCATAGCCACCTAAGTATTCCTCTCCAACATGGATTTTATCTGAGACATGATCCTCCTCCACGCTGATGCTCCTCCATGCCGCCTGCATGGTGCACCACATCAACATGATGAACATCCTTTTTACTTCCTTTTGGTGGTGGTGTATGCCTTCTGACGCTGAGAAGCTTACTGATGCAACTTGCACTGTGACACACTCGACAATGTGCTTTTTGGGACTGGAGCAATGAAAAGCGGCTGATCTCTTCCTCGCTAGTATGGTGCACCACTTCAGCATGATGAACATTCTTTTTACTTCCTTTTGGTGGCGGTGTATGCCGTATGACGCTGAGAAGCATACTGATGCAACTTCGACTGTGGCACACTCGAAAATGTTCTTTGGGACTGGAGCAATGAAAAGCGGTTGATCTCTCCCTCGTCAAGCACGATGAACACGATGTCTTGGAGTACGTTCTGAAATAGGCTTGGGTGGCCGTAGGCGATACGGCCGCCGACCCTCCAATGACATTCTCTGGGACGTCAGGCAGAATGGACTACTAGTCCTCGGTTGCACCAGGTTGACGGTTTCCTTCTCGCTGGAATTTGGATGCCCATCCCTGGAGCATATGCCCTATGCGGCAATCGACGGCGACACAAGTTGGAGTCTGGCAACGAGGCTGTCAGAAACAAGGCCAAAAGGTATAGACAAACACTGTTCATTAGCTTGATCAATTATGGTTTACATGTTTTATATATCATCATTTCATTGTTATTGTTCCCGTTATCGTCAGGAGTTTACTATTTCACGAAACTCATATAATTTAATTTTTAGCTTTTAAATAAAGAACCAATGAAGCCTCCATGATGACGTGAACAATCATTTACAAATTGATGCTGCTGGATGAGAAGGGGGAAAACGTGTAGAACAATATGCTGATCTGTCGATACAGTCAGGTCATGTGCTATGGAAATTCTTTGATAAGGACTTTGGGGGGATTGACATTTTGGTGTTGTACAACCCATGCGTATTCCATAAGGCCAGGATAATGGAAAAGAACCACCTTCCCCTTGCAATCGGTGTGGTTGGCTTTACTAAGGCTTGCTTCATTCTGGTGGCCACTATCCTAACCAACAAGGAAAATTCGGTCACTGTCGTTGCACAAGGCCTCACCTTCATGGACCACCACCGTCGTAAATATCATGTCTACCATTTCTATAAGCATATCATGTGGCTTACTTGGATCCAATCACCTAGGTGTACTGCTTCAGAGATCTCCCTTCCCCGACTTTGCGCGTTGAACCCTAGTAGCAACCTTAAATAATCATATACTTTGCAGCTTACGATAGTAACTACAGATGCACATAAACATGGCCTTCGTTTTCTTTCTATTAAGTATAGATAATTATATACAGTACAAAGAGATGAGAATGTTCATTAGATCAGTGTTGTAGACGTGATCACAATAGTAATGCTTCCTTATTACTGTCTAGAATAAATCATTGGCAAATTTTACTTGTATGAATACATTTAGAGTAATATATTGTCATTTCTGTAATCTCCGGATGAAATTAGGGCTGTAACTTGGTAGGGTATGGTGCGGTTATGGTCATATCCGTAACCGTAACCATTTAGTTAAGCGGGTATGGGTATGGGTATATATCCACTTTTTCAAAAACTATACCTGCACCATACCCATAACATAACCGTTGGGTATTTGATGGGTAACTGGGCATATGGTTATGGATAGACATGCTACAATAACACGTCATAAAATGTGGGTACAACAAACAATAAACTAATTAGGTGATATTGGTGCTAGTATGACATCAAATGCATTCTATTTTGTGTGTATATATTGATAAGTAAAGATTATGTCATCTTATAAAGGACAATCAAGAGTAACATCTTGATACAACTAAATCAAAATGTAACAAAAAGAATGACAGACTGCTGGCTCTATTGGTGAATAATACGTACTTTTACTACATTATTAATATAATAATAAAGTCAATGATTAATCTTAGACATCATGTTGGCTTGCCTTCACATTGATGAGTATAGATCTTTACATTCTAATATAAACCTATACTACCTTATGGTACTTATACTTACAAAATTTGAGTGCTAAAATATGTACCATTACATTTTAATATAAAGAATTTATATAATATATAATTAAATGGGTATATGGGTATACAGGGTATGTGTACATAACCATAACCTTACCCAGTGAGAGGCGGATACATGGGTACAAGGGTAAGCGGTTATATGGTTATAAAAATTTATACGTGTTAATATATCTTTACTTTGTGTTTATTTCATAATTCATATTACTGCTGTACCTACATGCAATTTTCCCTTTACTATAAATAGAGAGGAGAACCCTATTGGGTCTCTCACGTTGCCAGTGTGCAACAACGCTCCATTCTCTCTTCCGCTTACATGGTATCAAGAGCAGGTTAGCGCTCCAGCGCCGCAGCCTCCCTCCCGCCCGTTCTCCTTCGGCGCCGCCCCTCCCCTCCCGCCTCTCTCTTCTCCCTCTCCGCCGGCCGCCGCCGGTCCCCTTCCAGCCGCCGGCCACAGCAGCGGCTGCTGCTTCTTGCCACCGGCGCGCGGCAGGAGCGCGGAGCCTCCCTGCGGCGCTGCTGCTAGCCGCCTAAGGGAGGGTTCCCACCCCCGTCCATCGCCGCTGGACTTCGGTAGTCCATCTCATGCTGCCGTAGGTCCAGCCGCAAAGATCTAAAGGCTCCGTCTACGTCTCCGAGCACTTTTTCAGCACCTTTCGGTCCCTTTTTCGGGCGCTGACCCTGTTGCTTGGGGATCTCCGGTTGATCCAACGGCCTTCTAAAGCCCTACCCGGAGGTCTCGTCTCTTCCACAGTGCTTTCCTAATCACATCTCCTTCATGTGTGATTATGAACCTCTCATTTGAAGGCTGTCGATGCGTCAGTAACGCATCCTCTTTCCAGTTTTCTGTTGTGACGTGTATCTCTCCGTCACGGGACGCGTATCTATCCGTCCACTCAGCATTCTTTGTGACGTGTATCACTCCGTCACACCTATCCCTGTTACATCATGGAGAACAAGACCTATTATGAGGTCTCGCCTATTCCTATCAAGCTCAATGGGAAGAACTTCTTGCTATGGATGAATGCGGTTCATACTGTCTTGGAATCGCGCGATCGGGCAAAGTTTGTTGATTCTGCACCTCTCACTAGCACTGACAAAGACTATGCTGAATGGAAACGTCTTGACAGCCTAGTGAAGACTTGGCTTTGGGGTAGCATGGAACCTTCTATTGCTTCTACGTTCCTGTTCTACTCCACTGCTAAGGAGATTTGGGATGCCGTTAAGCAGCACTATGCTCAGGAGAAGAATGCTCTTCGCCAGTTTATGATCTATGATCGTCTGTTTGCAGAGAAACAAGGTGATAGATCCCTTGAAGAGTATTTCGGTGTGATTCAAGCTATCTCCCAGGAGTTGAGCTACTATCATCCAGTGAGAGTTGCTGAGCAGATTAAAGATAGAGATGATCTTGTCACTGCTAAATTTCTATCTGGCCTTAGCTCCTCATTTGGTTCAGCCAGAAGTGTGATACTTGCGTCCGATAAATTGCCGAGCCTTGCAGAAGCTTTCTCTAGGATTCAGCAGTCCACCTTTGAGTCAGTGGATCCTACTCCTGTTGTTCCTTCTGGAGATTCTCATGCCTCCATTGCTGCAGCCGTTCGTGGAGGACGACCTGCACCTACACCAGCTGACAGACCTGGCTTGGGCAGAGGACGTGGGACTCGTCCTCGATGCACTTTCTGTGACAAACCTGGACATACTGTCGAGAAATGCTGGAAGAAACATGGGCGACCTGCCGCCCCACCTGTTGGAGCTGCCAATTGTGCTACTTCAGACTCTACTACTGCGAGCTCGAGTTCTTCTGGCATCACACTCACTCAGGAGGAGTATGACAGGTTTATTCAGGCAACTCAACATTGGAGTATGTGCGCCTCATCTGCTTCTACAGCAAATCTTGCATCTACAACGGGTAATCAGGCTACATCTTTTATGGCTTCTGGATCCGCAACTCCCTGGGTGGTTGACTCTGGTGCCTCCCAGCACATGACTGGTATGAGGCGATTGCTCCGCACACTTGACTCATATATTCCTCACCCATCTGTTACTTTGGCAGATGGTTCTGTGAGGAAGGTGGTAGCTAGTGGTTCTGTGTCTCTTACACCAGATATTGATTTGAAATCTGTTCATTTTGTACCTGAATTTCCATTCAATTTGCTTTCTGTTGCCAAGTTGATTGACACTGTAAAATGCACAGTAACATTCGGGCCCTCTTGCTTTGTTTTACAGGATCTCAAGAGTTTGAAGATGATTGGTGGGGGGCCTAGGAAAGGTGATCTCTACCTCTTTCCTGGTGATTATCTACCTCGCCATCCACCTCCTGCTCCAGTTTCCTCCGCCATGCTGAGTGGTTCCCCCTTGCTGTGGCATTGCAGATATGGACATCCTTCCTTAGAAAGCTTGAAGAAGTTGGAACCAGATCTAGCTCATGTGTCCTCTCTAGAGTGTCAGTCCTGTCAGTTGGGCAAACATCATCGGTTATCTTATCCTGTTCGTGTCAATAATCGGGCTTCTAGTCCGTTTGAGTTAGTCCATAGTGATGTATGGGGTCCTGTTAAAAACCAGAGTTATAATGGTTTTAGCTATTTCATTTCCTTTGTGGACGATTACTCTCGCATGACATGGATTTATCTTTTAAAAAGTCGTGAATCTGTGTTTTCCATTATCAAACATTTTCATAAACAAATTCAGGTTCAATTTAACTGCAATATCAAAATTTTTCAATCTGATAATGCCCTTGAGTATGTTCAGAAAGCGATGAATGAGTTTTGCAGTTCGGTTGGTATGATTCATCACACCTCTTGCCCTCACACTCCTATGCAGAATGGCGTTGCTGAGAGAAAGAATCGCCATCTTTTGGACATTACTAGGTCTATCATGTTTGAATCTAATGTGCCTAAACGTTTCTGGTCTGAAGCCCTTCTCACTGCCTGTTTTTTGATTAATCGGCAGCCCTCTTCTGTTTTGCATGGACGCACTCCCTTCTCTGTCTTACGCCCCATGGATAAACCGTTTCATGTTCCGCTTCGGGTTTTTGGTTGTACATCCTTCGTTCATAACTTTGATCCCAAACAAGACAAACTCTCTCCTAGGTCCTTGAAAACCTTGTTTCTTGGCTACTCTGGTACGAGTAAAGGTTACAAGTGTTATTGCCCGAGTTTGCGTCGTATGTTTGTTTCTAAGGATGTCACCTTTCATGAAACCAGTCCATATTTTGCAAATTCTATGAGCAAGGGGGAGCAATTGAGTGAGGGAGTGCCACCCGCAATTCCAAGTGAGGGAGTGCCACCTATCATTGTTGAGGACATACCGCATGATCCACCTACCATTCAACCCTATAACTAGGTTTATCACAGGCGAGGTAGACAGGATCCAGATGAGGTAGCGGCACAAGTCCATGAGCCTCCTTCGCCATCTTCTACTCAAGAGATTCCTGCAGCGACTTCTGACCTTGATCTTCCTATTGCTGTCCGGAAAGGTATACGTTCATGTACTATTCGTCATCCCATATCAAATGTATGCTGTTTGTCGCACTTATCTACACAGGCTCGTGCATTTGCTGTTGGGATGGACTCCATTAAGATACCAAGAAACCACTTCGAGGCTCTGAAGGACAGTGGCTGGCAGCAGGCAATGCAGGTGGAAATCTCTGCTCTGAATGACAATGGCACATGGGATCTTGTTACTTTACCTGCGGGAAAGAAAGTTGTGGGCTGTAGATGGGTCTTTACAGTCAAACACAACCCTGATGGATCGATTGAGCGGTTGAAGGCCAGATTGGTAGCAAAAGGCTACACACAGACATATGGAGTGGACTTCTTTGAGACTTTTTCTCCAGTTGCTCGTCTCAATTCTGTGCGGATCCTTATATCTCTAGCTACTACCTTTGATTGGCCTCTTTTCCAGCTGGATGTCAAGAACGCCTTTCTTCATGGAGATCTTCAAGAAGAGGTGTACATGGAGCAACCACCAGGTTTTGTTGCTCAGGGGGAGTGTCAGAAAGTCTGCAAATTGAAGAAGGCTATTTATGGGCTAAAGCAATCTCCTCGAGCTTGGTTTGACAAGTTCAGTGCTGTTGTTTTACAGATGGGCTTCTCTCGTTCCATGACTGATCACTCTCTGTTTTATTCAAATTCTTCTGGTGGGTCCATTATTATTGCTGTCTATGTTGATGATATTGTGATTACTGGCAGCGATTCTACAGGCATATCACATGTGAAGGAAGGACTACAACAACACTTTCACACGAAGGACCTGGGGAAGCTGAGATACTTTCTAGGGATTGAGGTTCTTAGATCCCATGTAGGTATAAATCTCTCCCAGAGGAAGTATGTGCTTGACTTGCTACAGGAAACGGGTATGACTGATTCTAAGCCCGTATCCACTCCTATGGATTATCACATCAAGGAGGTGGACGATGATACTGCATATTCAGATCCATGTCATTACAGGAGAATAGTTGGGAAGTTGATTTACCTAACTGTCACAAGACCTGATATTTCTTTTGCTGTTGGAGTAGTAAGTCAACATATGTGCACACCACGACAGTCACATTGGACAGCTGTATGCAGGATTCTGAGATATCTGAAAAGTGCTCCTGGAAAGGGGATCACTTATTATAAACCAAAGAGTCCTCTATCTTCTTTGACTCTCACAGGTTATGCAGATGCAGATTGGGCTGGTAATCAAGTTGATAGAAGATCCACATCTGGCTACTGCACCTTTCTTGGTGATCATCTGATTACTTGGAAAAGCAAGAAACAACAGGTGGTAGCACGGTCTAGTACTGAGGCTGAGTACCGTGCTATGGCACATGCATGCTGTGAACTACAATGGATCAAATCTGTCTTATCTGAGCTGAAGATTTTGATTCAAACTCCCATGATTCTCAAGTGTGACAATCAATCTGCTATACATATTGCCAGAAATCCTGTCTTTCATGAGCGCACAAAGCATATAGAAGTTGACTGTCATTTCATCAGAGATCAGATAAAGAATGGCAATGTTGTGACGCCATATGTCAAGTCTGAAGATCAACTAGCTGATATCTTGACAAAGCCATTAGGTCCGGCAGTGTTCCAGAATTTATGCGGCAAGCTGGGCATCCACAATGTGTACACTCCAGCTTGAGGGGGAGTGTTAATATATCTTTACTTTGTGTTTATTTCATAATTCATATTACTGCTGTACCTACATGTAATTTTCCCTTTACTATAAATAGAGAGGAGAACCCTATTGGGTCTCTCACGTTGCCAGTGTGCAACAACGCTCCATTCTCTCTTCCGCTTACAATACGCATGACGAATTTAGAGGGTATGAGTTTGAGGGTATGCGGGTATACCCATGTCCATTTACAACCCTAGATGAAATGGTTGATAATGATTTTATTCTAAAGTTTGTTAGACTTTACCTTTTCAACTTGCACAGTTGAGAAATATAAGATTTACATAATTCTATTGTGTGTTTGGCAACACCATGCCATCATCGTTTCACTGTTCTTTTTTAGCGTGAGTTGAATATTGATCACAATATGATGAACTCAATGTCATCCAAAAAATGATCTTATGATGATCTAAAGCAAATATATCTAATATGACATTTCACATGCACAACACGTGTGGGTTTACTGCATTAATAATACTACAAAAAGAGTGAATCATTTTTTTATGTACAACTATGGCATTGACCAATTAGATCTTACCTTCATGAAATGCCAACATCTCTATAACTCTTTCTCTTCTCTCTTTTTTTGAAGAATTTTTAACTTCTTTGTTCTCCTTTCATCTCCAACGCGGGTTCCCCTTCCACAACAAATTTAACCCACTCCAACGTCACCATGGCGCCCCACTTTCTTTCTCTTCATGTTGTCGTTATCTCTCCCACTCATCTATAACTGCTCCTTAATCTTCTCCCCCCACTCTCGCCTCTCCTTTGTCTGTTATATATCCCCTTCTGGTAACCTCCTTAATCCAATTTGTTTCTCTCTTCTAATGTTCCATCGAATGCTCAACTTCCTACAAAACGCCCTCACTCTATACCTTCTAACGTAATAACATCATGAAGATTATTTTTTTGTCTCAGCATTAATTTGAACAGACGAAACTTGGAAACCCAAAGGTTGATCCATCACAA
The DNA here is from genome assembly GCA_963693085.1 of Alisma plantago-aquatica. Lineage (NCBI taxonomy): Eukaryota > Viridiplantae > Streptophyta > Magnoliopsida > Alismatales > Alismataceae > Alisma > Alisma plantago-aquatica. Next base: position 534,945,571 of record OY856409.1, read on the forward strand.
CATACTACAAGTGAACCTCTCTAAGTTTTCACCACTACCATTGTTGTTCTTTTTTTGTTATTCTGAACACGATACTTAACTCGACATTTTCCAAATAGAAATAGTTGAAAATATATTATCATGTCATATTTGTTTCTATCTATTCCATCATAACAAAATGAGTTTGCTGTACTAATTACCATCTTTGATCTCTCTCTTCTTAACTTCCTTTTACTTTCTTCTTTTTACTTTCTTTCTTTTATAGGTAGTTTTATTTACTAATTATAAACACACATACCATAGAACCTTCCTTAACAAATCAAAATCAAGTATTTTGAAATAGTGTCTTCTCCTTCACCCTCTCTTCTCACGATTTATCTCATTTTCTCTTTTATTTTTATTATATTTTCTATCTCACGATCTTCCCACTAAATGACTCTCTAGGATTTGCTGTTCCTTGTTTAACAAGGAGCACACTACTTGTGTGTGATGATGCCACATGTGAAATGTATTAAATCCACACCCTACCATTCAATGGACAGGGACACATGCTCATTGATAAGAGGGGTAGCCTACTCCTTGTACAACTAAGAACAACAAATCCAAACTCCTAAATGACCCACCTTCACGCTTCAACACATTCTCACAATCACGATTCTCGACAACTACCTCTAAGAAAAACCATGACTATACACCGTTTATCACAAAATATTTTTACCTCTCTCTTTCCCACTAATCTCTCAACAACTTCCCCCATCTCTCGGTCTTCCCGTTTCCACTAAATGCCCAACTCCATGCACTCTCTCTTCTATTCTTTCAACGCAGTAATTTGAAGGTGTCTTTAATTCTGTCCACACTCCACACATCCTCACCCACAATCAGTGCAAAATTCTAACCCACTAGGTCACACTTTCGACCTAGGAGTTAACTTATCAGCCTTAGGATCAAAATTGTGGACAAAAGACGTTCAACCAAACATTCTGAGAGGAACAAGGAAAGGCTGATCCTTGGGACGTAAGACAGAAAACGAAGTACGTCCTTGAAGCACCGAAGAGGGTTGCCTGTTAATCAGGAAACATGCAATAAGTAAAGCATCAGACTAGGACCTCTTAGGGACATTGGATTGAAACATAATAGTCCTGGTAATATCAAGAAGGTGATGATTTTTCCGCTCAACTACCCCATTTTGTTGAGGGTTCTGAGGACAAGACGTACGATGAATCATCCCAACGGAGCTACAAAAACCAGCCATAGCATTTTGAACATATTCCAAGGCATTATCAGATTGAAGAATTTTAATATTGCAATCAAATCGAACTTTTATTTCTAGATGAAAATGCTTGACAATGGATAACACAAACTCTCAAATCTTTAACAAATAAATCCATGTCATGCGAGAAAAGTCATCCACAAAGAAAATAAAATAGTGAAAATCATTATAACTATTGGTCTTTACAGAACTCCAAACATCACTGTGGACTAACTCAAAGGAACAAGATGCCCGTTTATTGACACGACTGAGATAAGACATTCTATGATGTTTTCCCATTTGACAGGACTGACACTCTAAAGAAGACACTTGGAATAACTCAGGTTCTAACTTTCTCAAGCTCTCCAACGAAGGATGTCCATATCTGTAGTGCCACAGTAAGGGAGAACCGCTCAAAAGGATAGTCGGAGCAGGGGTAGATACTTGGCGAGGCAGACTGTCACCATGGAAGAGGTAGAGATCACCTTTCCTAGGCCCCCACCAATCGTCCTCATACTCTTGAGATCCTGTAATACAAAGCAAGAAGGCCTAAATGTCACTGTATAGTTCATAGTATCAATTAATTTTGTAACAAAGAGAAGATTAAAAGGAAATGCAGGCACATAGTGAACAAATTTAAGATCAATTTTAGGAGTCAAAGAAACAGATCCACTTGCTAACACTCTCCTCACTGAACCATCTGCTATGGCTACAGATTTGTGAGGAATATGTGAGTCAATGGAATGAAGTAGTCTCCTCATACCAGCCATATGCTGTGACGCTCCAGAATCAACCACCCATGAAGAATTTGAACCAGAAGTCAGTAAAGAGGTAGCCTGATTACGAGTGGTAGATGCCAGATTTGCGAGGAAGAGGATCCCACACTCAGATGCTGTGTAGCCAGAATAAATCTATCATATTCTTCCTTTGTGATTGTGATGCTAGAATAACCAAAACTTGATGCAGACGGCTCAAAAGACTCAGTAGTTCTAGCATAGGGTGGTGCAGCAGGTCTACCGTGCTTCTTCCAACATTTCTCAATAGTGTCCAGGTTTGTCACAAAAGGTGCACTTAGGACATGCTCTACGTCCTCGACCCATACCTGTACAACCTCTAACTGCAGCGGCTATAGATGCATGAGAATTTCCAGAAGGCGAGAATGTTGTAGAATCAACTAGTTTAAAATTTGATTGTAAAATCCTCGAGTAGGCTTCATCCAGGTTGGGAAGTTTGTTAGAAGCGAGGATGACACTGCGGGCTGAACTGCATGAAGAACTCAGGTCAGATAGAAACTTTGCAGTAATCAAGTCATCTCTGTCTTTGACTTGTTCTTGGATAGTTACTGGATGATAGAAGCTCTGTTCTTGAGCAATACCTTGTATCACTCTGAAATATTCTTCTAAAGGCTTGTCTCCCTGTCGTTCTGCGAAGAGGCGATCATATATCATAAACTGACAAAGAACATTCTTTTCTTGAGAGTAATGCTTCTTTATTGCATCCCATGTCTTTGGCAGTAGTATAGAACATGAACCTAGAAGCAATACTAGGTTCCTTGCTCCCCCATAGCCATGTCTTTACCAGACTATTATGATGCTTACACTTAGCATAGCCTTTGTCAGTAGAAGCAGGAGGATCAAAATCATCATGCCTTGCCTTATCTCGGGATTCTAACACTGTATGGAGAACATTCATCCACAAGAGATGATTCTTCCCGTTAAGCTTGATGGAGGGGATAGGTTACATCTCGTTGTAGATGGTAGATGCCTTGGTGTCCTCGATGATTCAACAGAGAGATAGGGTGACAGAGAGATACACGTCACAGAAAGGATTGAGGGTGACGGGGAGATACACATCACTGGAAGAATTGAGTGACGGGGAGATACACGTCACACGAAATGATTAGATGCGTGTCTGACGCATCCACAACCCCCATACGAAAATTCCCAAAT